>VYZV01004642.1:46927-58011 GCA_013401275.1 Pandion haliaetus | reverse complement strand
TTCTGGCAGAAGCTGCAATTAAACTGAACTGCCGCAATGTGTCCCTGATGAAGGAAATCGCACAAATTATCGTACGACAGCGCATTCTGCAATAAAAGGCTGAGGGCCGTATTTTAGCCAGCCTTGTGCCACTAGATAGCCCTCATCAACAGATTGTTTATCGGTGTTTGTCCTTGGGAAGGGAAATCATTAAGATGGTAAAAATCCTATCAATTAAACAAACCCCACCGATCAGCGTCGACATATATATCCTCAGTTGCTATACACGACACATACCTTAGCTTTTTTGAGCAAGCTGACAATACTGAGACTTGTGGATGCCAGTTCCCGGCTAGGCATGCTCTGAAGCTGCGTGATAATGTAAAGCTCACAAATATGCTGGAGTCTCATTACTTGGTACATCTCCGCACAGATCAGGAGAGACATAGCTTGGAGAATACTGGCTGAAAAACAAGAAAACATAAGTTACATGTATTTTACCTTTTTGCCAAGACGATCAAAGCCACTTTTCACTGAGTCACTTTTTAAACAATGAACACAAAATCAAACTGCTGTTGATCACCTTATTTTCTTTTTCATTATTATCATTGTAAGTTTGCTATATTGCTCTCTTCTTGCAGATAAACAGGAAAAGAGTGGTGAGTACTTTTTAGGAGGTAAGTGTAATAAATTGTTATCAATATCCTGTATCTTGAAGATGCTCAGTCAAGGGCTGCTGGTCTATTTAAAGGAAGTGATGATTAGTAAGAGGATTTAGCTTTCCCTTTCAAAAAAGAACAGCTGTGATACATGTACAAGAAACTACAGTAAAAAGGCCAAGAAGAAAATGGAGCAACTGTATCTTTTAAAAAATATCGTATGGTGTTTGCATACTTAAACTGATGGGGAAGGAAATGTTAGACGGGCTGAAAAGAGAAACATCTGGAAAACCTAAGAATGAGGTAGAATTATTGGAAAAGAAAACAAATGCAAAACCACATATCACAACATCATTCTTTCGTTTTATCAAAGGAAAGTTATCCGTATTTAAATCATTTTTCTTACTTAGCATGTAGATTTTCTTCCCATTAAAAAAGGCAAGGGTTAAGGCACAACAAATACTCTAGCTCAATTTTTCTTGCCAAATACTCCAGCTGACATACATTTATTCTGGTTTTACAGACAAATAAGGTATCTGTGTGTATAAATAAGAAGTTCTTGCAATTTAACCTTCCTTATATTAAACTGAGCAAAATGTATGCTAAACAAAATGACAGTTTTGAAATAGAACCCAGAATTAAGATTAGAAAGCAGTATTACTGTGATGTAGAAAGAAAATTCCAAACTTTGGAACGGACCAGAAATGCAATGTCATGGGTTTTTGAGTCTTGCTGTGTCAGCACAAAACAGATACAACATTTAATTGGTGGTCTTTGTTCTGCCTGCAGCTTATTTTACTTGAACAGGACCGATGCCTTTCCTTTCTTATTGAACAATATGAACAAGTTCTCTTTCTTGAGACATTCTGCATTACAAGATTGGCATTTTTCAATGAAATAAATGCTGCTCCATTACTCCCTATCAGTGCCCCACTGCAGAAAAATGAGTAACAGATATACGTGTATTTTTAAATTTCCTTACCTGGGCAGCAGGAGTCGGTGTAAAGATACTCTAGAAAGGAGAGGAAAGTGTCTTTGGAAACCCCGTACACTGGAACCAGAACGCTATTTGCTTCTAGATAGTTACCATTAAACATAGCTGCCATTACCTCACAGCGAGCTACCAGAACTGCTCTGTGGGCTGGTACCGTTGCACCTGCAGGACATGAGATAAAAATCGATGATGATTTTACATACCCAGAAAGATCTTGATTTTAAAGCTCATATTTTCTTAGAAGGCCTTCACCTCACTGAACATGGCTAAAGTGTTTCAAGTTAACAATATCCAATCGATAACAAATAACACACTCGCTTTACACCAGTCAAGGTGTTTACCTCTGTCTAGTAGCCACCAGCAAACAAAAAGAAATAGCAAATTTATTGCAACAACCTGCTCCCAACACCAGGTGCTCCGAAAGGGGCAAACTTTTACCAGTCAGAAACAGGCTTTCCACTAGCAAAAAATCTGACACCACTGTAGTCACACCAGTTTACGCTAACTGAACCTCTGGCCCATTGCGTAAATATGCAGTGCTGTGAGTTATTATGCAAATGAGTAATCTGCATTCGTCAGTAGTCCCATTGGTAACGAACGGGGGTTCCGGAAGTCAAACTTGCACATAACCACACCAAGCAAAAAAAGGGCAAATTATCCCAGATGACATTCCGTTAAACCCATTCCGTCAGTATGACGTCAACCAGATCAAGTATTGTGCCCAAGTGAATTTCCTGATGGCTGTCTTATGAAAAGAACGCTGATAAATTTTTCCAGACATTTTTCCATTTTGTAAGAGTTGCAAGTGAATCATTTGCGTTACTACAGCGCTTGGAAGACCTAGTAAGGTTACCGGCCTGGCGTGGTAGAGGTCTTACAGGCTCTTAAGGAAAATGTTGACAGCCTGAGCTGCCAGCCCTGGCACTTGGACTTCAGCAGAGTCCGGCCGAACGCGACAGTCCTGTGTGCAAGAAAGTGCCAAACAAGTGCCAGGCAGGGCAGCAACCAGAGAGAGAATGAGAGCTTACAGCCGGTTGTAAATTATTTAATCCAAATTACAATAAACAGATCAACTGACATGCAAGATAAATATACTCTAAATGCTACTGTAGAAGTTACTGTCTTCATTTCCTCCTTAACCACAACCCTGCCACCTACCTAATTCCCTGAAGACATCTGGCACTTTATCGTTTCTGTTCTATTTCTCTTCACCGGTGCTTCTACTTCCAAACTGCCTAAGCTGCATACCAAACATATGTACTTCTATATAGAGAGAGCGCATGTAAATTGTATTGTGTATTAGCAGGTCATCAAAACCCAGCACATCTATGTCCATTTCTCGGTATGCCCACACTGGGGGAAGGAGGGCAGTGAAAAAAGCCTAAGTTGGAAGAGCAGTAGGATGTAAGTCCCTGTCACCTTCTGGAGGGCAGAGAAAGGCACATCCACAGCCAGCACCAGCCTGAGACAGACAGAGGGAAGGTCATCAGGAGTCAATAACCAGCATCTCTGGTCTTTTCACTGAGGGCAATGAGTGTAGCTGCAGCCACCAGTCCCGGCTTCTCCAAGGTTTGATGCTCGGAAGAGCCCTCGGATATACCCCAGTGCTTGTGCAGGTGGAAAGGTGACTGACATAAATAGGTTTTAAAATAATATCACCATCCCGTGATGCAATCCCTGGTTTAGCCTTGCTACCTTGGTGCTATGTCACTGCAGGAGTCTTTCCTGCAGCACAGCCCTTGTTTGGCTAAGCCTAGGAGGGGCGCGTGTGAATCAGAGAGGCACAAAGTCTGCCATGGCAGGCAGAAGGCAGTCGTACAGGCTTAGCCCTGACAAACCACATTGAGAGTGGATGTGGTGACCGAAGCCCCCCTTCTCTTTGCAAACACTGCTGACACAAAACCACAAGCACCTTGCCACAGCGGGCGCTTCGCTATGAAAGACAGAAAGCTGCACTCTTTGACAGAACTCTGCCTGCGGTTTGTGGTTTGCTCTCGGATCACAGCTGCAAGTAATCACGTGTAGGTAAAGCAACTCTAGAAGTGCTGACTTGAGGACAGAGCCAGCTGAGGATCTCACTAACGTGATGACGTCCTCCTGGCCAGGGGGGCTTGACCAGGTGACATTGCCAGTTGCCTTCACTGTAATCATGAGCAATATCTGTATTATCATTGCTCTTATCACTATTGAGTTCCTAACAGCTTTTATCCATGATTATTTGAATAGAGTTAGATGTGTTAGATCTAGCATAGAAAGCATTAGCAAGTATTTAGGCGCTTAATAAAGTATACACACATTGGTAACTCTGATGTTTTATTGGTGTAATTCTCTCCCTACTGGAGCTCAATGGGTACTGTTCTTGTATCTCCCATTTGCAACCATTATCCTATGGACATTGGTCTGGTATTGTACAGAGACCCACTTTAAAAAACAGCTGGGTGGAAGCCAGGCAGCCGGGGAGGGATCTGGGCACTGTTGTGATCCAGACCTGCCCGACAGCCTGACCCTGACGCATAACCCCTCAGGGCAGTCAGGTTATGACAGTGGTCACTGCTGTAAAACATCCGTGAGGACAAGTGTTAGTTCTAAGCAAAAACTGCTTTCCATGGTGATAGCAAAGCATATACATTTTCTTAGTTCTGACACAACAGAAAATACAGTCACCTCCATTTCCCACTCTTCTGCAGAGAAGATAAATGCTGGAGGTGCAGTGGTGACTATGTCAACAGGAGCAGAGGTACCCTACCTTGTATTTTGAAGATGACATCAGCTAGGACAGGCGTATTAAAGAACAACCTGAGAGAAGTATTATACAGCTGTTTCATCTGGTGAGATCTGCAGTCCTTTACAGTGTTTAGCTGCAAAATAAATTATTAATAAAACACTGTCATGTATAGTTGCCCTCAGAATAAAAGATTACAAGACATCATTTATAGGGGGAAACTAAACAACATTCTTTTGCTTTCTACTTTATGTTGTTTTGCTAATGCTACTCAGCCGTACCTCTTGCACGTGCAATCCTCTGCAATCACCTTTATTGTTTATTTTCCTATTTCCCACTGTGCAGCAATGCTCCAAGGCATCTCTGTCTCCTACAGTCACACCCCAGCTCTCGCCTTGGTACTCTCTGACCTGTGACAAAACTCCCCCATCCAGCACCTCCGGGCAGGTTTGACTGCATCACGAATTTTCTGGACTCCAAACCTTTTCGTACATGCCCTGTTCAGACCCAAGGCTGTAGTAACACAAAGTTTGAGGGCTCTGGGGGGAGCACTGATGGACACACATCCACACCCCGGCACAATGCCGTATACAGATGCAAGGCAGCTAAAAGTTGTCCATTTCATGATATTGCCTTCACAGAGGCAGAGGGAGCTCGCAGGCTGAAGCACAGACTTCTCTTACAATAATCTGGGTATGTTAATGTCAAGACCCTCCAAGACCCAGTACTTCCAGTTAGTTGTCAATTTTGGTTTTCTAACTTTAAAAATGGAATCTCAAGCTACCAAAAGGAACAACATCAACATCATTTTGCTAGATCGTGGTAAGCGAAATTCAGATGAGGTTGAATTTATGGTTAAAATCTTATCTAATTTGTTAATTAATTATTAATTTTATCAAGCAAAATTACAATTCATTTCTATGCCTTTGAAGAAAAACTTAAATGTGCAATAAAAGCACCCCGAAGGCATTAAAAATCCCAAATGAAACAACAACAAATCAGGCTTATTATCTTAAAGCTTTCAGGACTTTCTAAGTCCAACCCTATGAATGTTTCAGCTGTGTTACTCAGGACTGGCTAGCCTACAACTGAGCGATCAGAAGCTTAAAACTGCTAAGTTTTTGATCTTTATATTATGTTCTCTCAAGACATTCCAAGATTATTTCCCATTTAAATTGACAGAAATGCTTTGTGCAAGTTCTACAGTATCAGGGAATGTGTAAGCTCTACCAGGTGGCAAATGTCTGTTAAAACTAATTCTATATTGTAACACTTTATTAACATAATAATGTGACATAAATTACATTTTACTGTGAATTCATCTGCTGAATTAAATATATTCAGTTATAGACAGCTTTCCACATCACAACATTTATAAGAGAAACCACCTCTCCTGATCTACAGCAGAAGCATAACTTTTGGCACATAGTCAGAAAAGCAAAGCTCTCCTGGGCAGCCTCTATTACATGAGAATTAGCAACTCATAATCATGTTGTTAGACAATGTGCGAAGCTGTGAATATGAGTAATCCTTTTAGGATACCTACTTGTGTGTTTTCTACCCATTACACTAATTCTGCACATTACATCAGCTTCTCTGTGTTTCCACTTTGTACATGCCTGTGAACAAACCACTGATAAAGTAATAAAAGCTGTGAAAGCCAAAGGGAGTTTAAAACAAAAGACTGACAAGGAAACCTTGTCTACAAAACAATTCCCCAAGAACTTAAGTAACTAATACTAAGAGTTACCCCAAAAGAGTTAGATGTACCTTCCCTGGAGTTTTCAGGATACAGTTAACTTTCTCAAGCACATGTTCAGTTTTTTCTGGATCCTTCAACTTCTTTTTTATATCCTCTTCTAATCGTTCCCACTGGAAAGCACCTGTCACGAGCAGGTTAAGTTGGAATATAAATCAACAAGGCACAGGCCTTAGCAGGCAGATAAAAGATTATATCAATGCCAAACAGATCCCGCAGAAACTATATTTTTTTGTGCATAAATCAGACAGATCTTTGTGCTCAGGAAGGGCAAGATGCAATCCTTGCACAATAAAACTTCCATGGTACTTTTACAAGTATGCAAAGTCTAGGGCATCTCCCTTGCTTTCAAAATTAACTTCTGAATTGCTCCCAGTTCAATCATTACATATTACAGGTAGATATTCAAAAAAATACCCTGAATATTTCAATATTTGTGGAAGTATTTTAGCTTCTGCTCATACTGCTGGTTACATTGCTTTGTAGGTGTCTGAACCAGAAAAGCTTCATGCACAGTTACATTCTGAGTACTGGTAACTAAAAACAGCACAAAGTTTGCAGTGGAATTTCTTTTTTTCTTGTTTTCAGAGTCAAAGCCATGACAGTCTCTTAGATGTCTCAATAGCTTCCCTAGAAAAATGAAAGTGTTGGCCAGTGTTAAAACAAACATAGTTTATCTTTATACACTTCGCTGCAGTAAGTCTCAAGGACACCATGGGACTTTTTGGTAACTTTCAGCTCTGATCCCCAAGGCCATACAGCAAGGAAGAGCCAGAGGCAGATGAAGTTCAGGGTAAAGCACAAGTCAGCAGAGCCCTGAAGGGCTCAGCACTCTGCTACAGACAAGGCTGAAATACTGTATTTAGCTCTATCAGCTCCTATGTATACTGTGTGGATGGTGTTTATAACCTCATGGGAATAATGTTATGGTCCTGAAAAGCTGAAAACGATGATAACACCTCTTGATCTGATGTCTTAGCCTGTGCTTCAAGTGTCTTCGAAAGTCCTCATCACCTCTCAGAGGCACCAAACAGTGCGAGGACTTTTGGCAATGGCCTTCAGGTTGGGAGCTGTGACTTACAGCAGAGTTTCGCCTACAGCTGTAAAGTTTCCCACCTCTTTGGTTGACACAGACAAAAGTAAAAAGTAACATTAGTGCACAAAAGGCAGCAGACACAAAGTTGTAAATGGTAACAGATGAAGACACTGCACTTATCTATCACCTGCTGAAATTCCAGGCTTAATCCCCTCTTCATGTCACTAATAAATAATAAAAAAAAAAATCCATTTACACTAAAAAACTTCTGCATCTGTTCTTTATGTTTTAGACTGGTCTGGAAAGAACTGAAAGGGATGTTTTCAATGTACAAACTCTAACTGAAAGCGTTTCCCTTGTGTCTTCACAAGCCAGTGCTCATGTTTCAGCTACTAAGGCAGAAATCCTTTTCATACATCTGGCAGGTATCACTCTACAGGTATTAACTAAGCTTCTTTATAGATGCAGCTCTAACGATTTAATTATTTGGGGCTTTTTTTTAAATTACAATCAGAATGCATCATTGAAAAGCCTACTAATTCTTTCAACAAATATAAAATATATATTCTTATGTACTGACAGTTTGCAAAATATTTTATAAAGAGCAAATGGGTATCAGGTACTTCCAGAAAAAAAAAGTTCTCTTTCACCTGAGGATTCCTAACCAACATTTGAAAAGTTAGAAAAGTGTCAGTGCCATTTTAATGACATCTGGGATTAGGCAGGTGAGGTCCCCGCCTGTACTGAACTGGTAGCAAAACGCATGCAGTATATCACAGCCCCCTGCACTCCAACCAGTTATCACTGTCTTCTCTTCAGCAGCACCATACCCAGAAGAGAAATCACTTGAGTTTTCTTAAGTAACTCTGCACTCTTGCCAATATATTTAGAACATGCAACATTTTTAAATATTTCAAAAACCTGGGATCTGAAACTCTCAAACTCTAGATTTTTTAGCAAACCTTTTGAATATTATTGGTGTTAGCTTACCAATAGCTTATTTATGTTCATTAGATCTGGAATGACAACTAATTTAATTTTTACTAAATCTAGGCAAAGGTCTTAATTCATATGGGCATTGTTCATAATAATCACAAGGGATAGAATAGACATAGCAACACAGCAGAACATCATCTCCCAACAGCAAAGGCACATTCCTTAGGATGACACGCATGCTCCTTCATGAGACATCAGCTGTAGGAGAAATGAGTAGCTGGACCCGCGTACCTGAATATATGAAGTGGAGGATGTCTGGGAGACAAGAGCAGAAGATGGAGTCCTTCACCACCACCCTCACCGGCGGGACGCAGGGTGGGATGCTGCGAGGGGCCAGGGCAGAGGTGGCCCCCGCCTCCACCATGAAGAGGCTCTGCGCCGTCCGCACGATGGAGGCGTCGTGGATGTCAGCGGGGCTCTTCACCTCGAAAAGCAGCATGAAGAGGTGGCTGACGGAGCAGAGGATGATCTTGTGAGCCTCCACCACCGTGCTGAGGTCTTCAGGGTAAAACGCCACGTCTGCACACTGGCAGCAGCAGAGCAGGTTGTGCAGGTCCGCGTTGTAGTGTGAAGCTTCGCCCTTTAAGATGGGCATTTTTTCTGTGAAAGATGAGTCAGGCCATAGAATTGAAGCAAGTATTAACCGCAGGACAACTCTGTTCCCAGACACCCAATCAAATGAAGGACAACTTTTGAAGGAAGTATTCAACATGAAAATTTCTTATATGCCATTTGAATATGTTTAGTAAAATACTCTAAAAATGGAAATACTTAGTATAGTAAAATAATATAAGAAATACTTAGTTTAGTAAAAAGTATCCATCTTTTTATGAAATCTCTGCAGGCGCTTACGTTTGAAAGAAAACCTGCCTGTGAATCCCAAATCTAAGGGATTTGAGTGAATTTCTAGTACGTGTGAGAGGAGACAACCACGTATTTAGAGGTAACTACTTATCAGTAATTATATCACTGAATAAATGCATCAGATGCTTAGAAATCACGTGCAGGAAATCACATGCAGGGGCATACATCTCTCCTTTGTTTTGTTTGCAGCAAATAATAATATTACTTTATGATATTGTAGAATAATAAAGAATGATGTAATGACTTCCTTCTATAATTTGTCTATAACACTTTTATGAAATACTTTTATTAATTTACCTTTGCACTATTTCATGCACCAGAAAACCACTCCTATTATTTTTGTCTAAAATAAATTAGAATTCCATTGCAATGTTACATATTGCTTCACCATGCTCCCCAAATTAATTAAAGCATCACTAAAAGATGATGACACTAAAGCAACATAACCAGAACAGCTGATCATAGATAGTACAGCTCACCGTAATGATTACAAAGTGTTAATTGTGCGAAGAACTTGACACACATAATGAACGATACTAGAGAACAGACATCAGCAAGCACCTGGCTGTTCAAGCTGAGGTGGTTGAACTCGATGGCACTTCTGCATCTTTTTCCTTTTCTTCATTTTTTCAGATGACTTCTGATTCAAAGTTTGGATCATAAAATATTCCAGCTAAAAAATGAAAGGTATTTTTAAAAAACCCTAGTTATTTAAGAACAACCTAGACATCAAACTAAGGAGAACGAGCATGTACTGTATGCAGGACTGAGGCTACTGCCACTATGAACAATCATCCATGACAGTCCCAGCATCCCTTTACCAGGAGCAGGTATCAAATGTAGTTGGAATTAACACAATTTAAAAGGCTATTTATTCAAATTATGGTGGTTAATTCTCTCATATTTAATATTCCCAGAAATGACAGGTACAAAGATACTCAATTTACCAACTTCCATGGATGTTAATTACAGAAAAGAATAAGACTTGGTGGATAATGATCAGGTGCAAGTGATGGAAGCAAAAGAACCATATACAAGCCCTTCAGCTTGCAACTGACCACCACCACCATGCAATGCTACCATGTCCTCTGAAAAAGTCACACTACAGGATGATTTGTGGGCCAGATTTTTTTCACTGGGACAGACTACAAGCATCATCACTGCAATAAAAATGTACCTGAGGGGAAATGATCCCTTTTACAGGAATGAAGAGGCACAAAGGGTGGTTCAGTTTGAGTTAATACATGTCTTAAACACTTTCATCACCCAAGGTATTACTGTAGCCCATATAGGGCTTTCTGAAAAGTAGAAAAATACTCTGGCTGGACAGATGTCGTGTGGATTCCTTGGTTTTAATTAGGAATGAAAAGATCCAACAAAAACTGGCTAATTGTTGTGCCAGATATTCCAAGTTACTATCAAATCCCATGGGTACACACTGTACTTACACACCAGGGACAACAGCAGCACAAACCATGTGAAATTACTCTCTCGAAAGAACTGCATGTCTTTGTTCAAGCCCAAATGCCAGTGGGAAAGTAACCAAAAGATTCAAAAGAAGACTGAGCTTAAAACTTCATAAAACTGAAAATGAAATATCAGTGTGAAATAACTTTGTAGAGAAGGCAAATACATCTGTAAGGCTGTATTTAGAAACTGTTCAGTGGGCTTCCCTGTCTTCAAGAGAGTGGAAAAAGGACAAGCTCATTAGAGGTGGGACATTTTAACAAGCTTCTCAGCTTCTGCCTTGTTCAGCTTCACTGCAGTTGACCCCAGGCTCTGCTCAGGATTGCAAACTGCATCATGACTGCAAACTGAGCGACCACGACAATATGCTAAAACCCAGGCAATTCAACAATCTTACCCATCTCTCTTTACAAGTAGAACAGCTGTGAGAGTTTGAGCAATTAAAATTAAAAATATTGGAATATTATGGAATAATTCAGCTTGGAAGGGACCTGTGGAGGTCACACACTCAGGGCACCTGCTCAAAACAGGACTCATCTTCAAAGTGGAAAGTGATTGTCAAGTGCCTTGTCCAGCTGAGGTTTGGTTATCTCATCCCAGCAAGATAA
>VYZV01004642.1:19035-46869 GCA_013401275.1 Pandion haliaetus | reverse complement strand
GGCGGAATTCTTGCAGTGTGTACTGTGACTTTCCTAAAGCTTCCTAGAAGGTAGATAAAACTGAGCAACCTCGGTACTGCCAATTCAGCTAGAACCATAGAATCACAGAATCATAGAATGGTTTGGGTAGGAAGGGACCTTAAAATCATCTAGTTTCATCCCCCCTGACATGGGCAGGGACACCTTCCAGTAGACCAGGTTGCTCAAAGCCCCATCCAACCTGCCCTGGAACACTGCCAGGGATGGGGTATCCACAATTTCTCTGGGTAACCTGTGCCAGTATCTCACCACCCTCATCACAAAGAATGTCTTCATAATATCTAATGTAAATCTAGTACCAGTGGGAACTCACCCTCGGTGGGAGGGCTCGTGGTGTGCCTCCGCTTGTTCTCCGAAGCCCTGACATTGGTCATGCACCTCCCATGTGTGCCACCCTGCTTTCAACCCAGAGGTTTCTCACTCACCACTCCTCCAAAGTACTTCTGTACGTAGAAGTCATTAAGAGTGTGCAGTTCGAGGTAAGTGGCTCCCAGTTCCTTGGCAAGCTGAACTCCCTCGGACGTGGTGACACAGCTCCTCCTGTCTGAAGTGCACAGGGGGCAGGTGCAAGACACTCCTGGGGTAAAAAGTCATGCAAAAAAAGCCATTTTTGTCAAATAATCCAGAAAATTTAGCTTCCTATATAATTGTGAAGATGTATTATTTAGAAAAGAACAAAAAGGGAAATGGAAACATAGTCATTTTATAAAAAAGAAATCTACAATTATTGCAAAAAACCCAACTTCTTATTGATCAGTTCAAAATAATAGCTGCTATACAAAACTTGGCTTACATTTCATAGGCATTAACTTACATTCAATTTTGCAAAGGTGGAAAAGTCAAGCAGGACTTGCAGAAGTCAGGTTTGGCTTAGGGCCCTGGTATCCCTATATGCACAGGTGCTGTACTAGCCTGCAGGTGTTACTATTCATTAATGTCACCCTTAAACTTATTTAATTGTTGTGGTTTGTCCATGGAGGAAGCATGCACTATAATGGAAGGGAAAAATTTCCACTGCAGTCCGAGCTGTTACAGGCATGTACATACTGCAGAGTATGATTCAATTACACATATTTTACACACATTTTTTTTAAGCCAAAATAGGTGTTTTTAAGATTATGCCAGTTGTCATAACCTGACTGCCCTGAGGGGTTATGCATCAGGGTCAGGCTGTCGGGCAGGTCTGGATCACAACAGTGCCCAGATCCCTCCCCGGCTGCCTGGCTTCCACCCAGCTGTTTTTTAAAGTGGGTCTCTGTACAATACCAGACCAATGTCCATAGGATAATGGTTGCAAATGGGAGATACAAGAACAGTACCCATTGAGCTCCAGTAGGGAGAGAATTACACCAATAAAACATCAGAGTTACCAATGTGTGTATACTTTATTAAGCGCCTAAATACTTGCTAATGCTTTCTATGCTAGATCTAACACATCTAACTCTATTCAAATAATCATGGATAAAAGCTGTTAGGAACTCAATAGTGATAAGAGCAATGATAATACAGATATTGCTCATGATTACAGTGAAGGCAACTGGCAATGTCACCTGGTCAAGCCCCCCTGGCCAGGAGGACGTCATCACGTTAGTGAGATCCTCAGCTGGCTCTGTCCTCAAGTCAGCACTTCTAGAGTTGCTTTACCTACACGTGATTACTTGCAGCTGTGATCCGAGAGCAAACCACAAACCGCAGGCAGAGTTCTGTCAAAGAGTGCAGCTTTCTGTCTTTCATAGCGAAGCGCCCGCTGTGGCAAGGTGCTTGTGGTTTTGTGTCAGCAATGTTTGAAATGAGAAGGGGGTAGGAATCAGTCACCACACAAGTTAACTGCTAAAAATCTGTTGGTGACGCTGGCTGAATTTGCTTAATGACGGGAAGAACTTGCTGGCCATGGATGTGTTTCCAAATGTGCTGTGCATGCTCTACATTAATTTCCTATGCTCAGACCTATGGATAACATGTAATAACACAGCTTTTTTTTTTTATTTCTTTTGGCAGCACCACTTGCTACTACAGAGGATTAAGATCTTAGTAATTTGTATGAGCAAACTGCTGTGTTCACAAATACCTCCTAGAAACAAAAGCGTTCTGTGTGTGCACAGCAGTCTGCTCCGGCCGGTCCCAAAGTGAAACTGCGACTGGAGAGCCTGACTTCTTTCACGGTCACATTATTTAGGGAGGAAGACAGAAAAAAAAAAAGTGGAAAAGAAAAATCCCAGTAGTGGAGTCACTCAGATTGGTGGTATCGTGTGCTTAAAGAAAAAGTGTAAGAAAAGGTGTTGGGGAAGGCAAACATTGGTTTAGCAAGACCTTGCCTTTAGAATGGCAGATTTATTTCCCCTGTATAAATCAAAGCCTACAAACATTTGATCATTATCAATGAATTACTAGAGGGAAGAAAATAAAGATTTAATTCTTACAGAGTTCTTTAACATTCCTTTCTCAATCACTGAGCAAAAAGGTATCTATGTAGACCCTGGCAAAACTGAGCATTACATCCACAGAAGACATACTTCATAGAGCTTAGTATTTTTTTGCACATTATAAAATAAACGTCTTCATCTACATCCATCATGCCCTTTACTCATAGCAGGAGGGGTGCACAGAAATACTTGTTTTAGTCAAACTCATAAAGTAAAAGACAACTCAGGCTCAAGTTTTGCATTCATTGCTTTAGGAAAAAAAAAACCCCAAACCTAAAAATCAGGCCCCATACCTAAAAAGACCATATGAAAATCAACAAAAGCACACTGCAAAACATTTGGGAACACAGAATAAAGTTTGTATGTTTGTTCTAGCGGTATCTGTGGTACTCTCTTGGAACTTAATTTCCATGATGTAAACAGAGAGGAGTCGCTAATGTCTACCCAAACCTGACCATGTTCTCACCAGCATTGCCCTCATCAGCTGCTGGACACTTGTAAGTCCACTCAGTCCTTCCACGCTCATGAGACTTTGATCCTGATATTGATTAGACAGCAACAACAACTTTGTGCTAGCTAAATATTCAGTGTAAAATCAATTTGCGTTGTTCTCATAGCAGACTACTGATCAGCCTGGACAGGGTGTTGTGTGAACACGTAAGCTATACCACAGCTACACCACGGCTACTCTGCCGTGACAGGTTGTCTCTGTTGATGCAGCAGCATGTGGCACTTTGTGGTACCCAAAGGGCTGGTGTGTCTGCTCTTCTGACAGCATGCCAGAGAAATTTCCCAACCCCTCTCCAGTGGCTGAAAGCTGATGGACTTAGTTTTAATCTTGTACACTAGAGATATTTTATACCTGAGACATGACCAGAAAGAACTTATAACCATAAGATTCATTTCATACTCAAATGTATGCTGCTTAATCCAAAGCACTAGACTTAATCCCTGTGTGTGAAGGCTCCACAAGAAGAGTCGGTGCAGAGGTCAAAGCAGGATAGGATGCCTTTCTTCACCAGATAATGTTCTTGCCAATACACCAGTCTACAGAGTCATAATACATGCACATATTGCCATCATCCTGACAGACTAATTGTTTCTGTTAGCAACTTGGAAAAACAATCAGCTTCTACTGAAATTACAGCATATTTAACTTCCAAGTGAGATTTTAACTATTACTATGGGAGACTGGATACATACCGTTTTTTCTTGCACCAATAGCAGAAATTATCACTGGAACTGAACAGTGGTTTAATGCTTTTTTTATCATTGGGACATAACTGTCCTTTAGTTCTTGAAATGAAGTCTTGTCATTGACAGAGTATTTAATCACAATAACATCAGCTCCTCCAATGAGACTGCGAGAGGTGTACCAGTCACTGTTAAATATATCCTAAACAGAAAAAACACTGATCAAAAATATCCTGTCTATAAAGGAAAAGGTGAAATATTCAACAGTCTTAATGCAAAACCTTACAAGAGTATTTTTAACTGATAAGTTAATCTCTTATTTGAAGATGTGCAACAAAGACCAGAATTCATGCTTTGTAATTTCCTTGTCTGGAGAACAAGTTTTTCATTGTAGTACACAATAAAGCTCTTTTATGATTTCAGGAATTCTTCAGGAAGAAAAATTAGTGTTTATCTAGGAATATACTTTGCAGGAAGAAATTTTACTGGTTTAATTACTTAACTTTCAAATGTTTTCATTAAGGAAATAAAAGCAGCTTCAGTGGTAGAGGTTTGCAGCAATTCATACGAAACCATTATTTATCACAGCATTTTAGGGAAAGGGTTACACAGAACTATGCTATGTACCTATGAACATTTAAATACAAGTTTCATCAGTTGGGAGTGATTTTTAATCTGCTTCACAAGAGCTTCCATGTAGCTTTAACAAGTGTTAATATCTTCAGGATAAGGCCTTTAATCACATAACCAAATTTTCTTGACTTCACATACAATTTGTCATTGTTCTGCGCTGCAAGTGTAAGTCTTCTTACACTCTAAAATGATTTTGTACCCTGTTAATTTACAACTGTGTTATATCCCCTGTAATATGCAGGTATTACGTGTATATTTGTCATGAGACAAATTTCACAATTTCTGCCTTACCTAAAGGTAGCTCATAAATACCAAAGAAAGCCATGGCTTTGTACATATGCTCAACTGAAAATTCTTGATGGAAATCTGGAACTGGTCCACAGAACTGAAAATCAGCTCACAAAACTAAAATACTATGACCTCTTGGAACAGAGAGACGTTATTGGGCTTTTCAGTACTTAAAGAGGGGTCATAAGAAAGATGGAGAGAGACTTCTTACCAGGGCCTGTAGTGACAGGACAAGGGGCGATGGTTTTAAACTAAAAGAGGGTAGGTTTAGACTGGATATAAGGAAGACATTTTTTTTTAATGAGGGTGGTGCGACATTGAAACAGGTTGCTTAGGGAAACTGTGGATGCCCCATCCCTGGAAATGTTCAAGGTCATGTTGGCTGGGGCTTTGAGCAACCTGATCTAATGGAAGGTGTCCCTGCCCATGGCATGGTATTGGACTAGATGGTCTGTAAATGTCCCTACCAACCCAAACCATTCTATGATTCTATAACAGTACTGTACGACGTGAGGCAAAGCTAGAGGAACTTGGGATCTTGAGAAAAAAATGGAAACAAGCAGTCATGAAATAAAGAAGATGTGGAAGAGGAGCACAGAAGAAGTGACAAAAGGGACCCAAAGTTTGGGTTGGGGATAGTCAGTTAGATTTTGAAGAACGGGTCACAGAAATAAAAGCATTACAGATGGGAACCAGAGAAATATATAAAAGATTACTAATATCAACAAGTGGCTTGCATTGTCAATATAATTATTTTTGTTCCCTTCAAATAGTCACTGTTTCAAACCTATGGTGAGGTAGCTGCAATACTCTTTAAGTACAAGAGGTAGCATGAACTTGACAGAAGTGTATCTGTCAGCAAATATTTGCCTAGACTGCCAGTGCACATCATACCCAGTTTAGGTCTTGTCTTTACAGAAAATAAGTCAGGAAATAAAGTATAATAGGCATTCCTATTAATTTCTTTAATAGATGTTCTTGTTCTGAATAAGAAAATGACAGACAGTTAACAAATTATCATGAATAGTTATTCTGTGATTCATCTTGTTGACAAGAGCTTTAAGAGAACTGCTCTTTGTATTTGTTTTTTCAGTCAGCTCAGTTAGAGCCTATTATAACCCCAGGCTAAGGAAAATCTCCACCAGCATTTAACAGAATATTTTTGGCTGTGTTAAGAATATAAAGTTAACACATAAACACACATTTAGCACCTCTAGCAGCAAGACTACCAGCTACATTGTTTTGAGACAACCAGCTAGACAGGCATTTGCAGAATCTGATCACATAGTCAGGAGAAAATTCAGAATTTTCAAGGGACAGCTCTAATACATTTAGCTGATGAAGATCTCAACAGAGAGTTTTTAGTAGGGTTGTATACATTTAACATGACAAAGGTTTAAGGGAAAAATACAATACAAACCAAAAAATAATATAGAATATTTAGTTGTTCTATGCCAGCAGACAGAAAGCATGCCTGTTCCTTTGCAATTTCCTTCTAGCTGCCTGTCTTCAAGCTCAGCCCAGTTTGTACATGCCCATCTCTAAGGTTGGTGATAACCAGCAGTATCACCAGCAAGATCCAGAGCACAGTTGCACAAATACAAAATAACACCACCACAACTTTAAGCATTAATAATAAAAAATATTTATGGAACCTTCTTGCAGAATGTAATACATATTTCTTACAGGTAGTGATATGTTTGTATATGGTTTGTAGCTCCCTCCATTTTACAACTAAAACTTTACAGCTAAATCTCCAATGCATTATGACACCATTTCATGTTACAAAACAGAAGAATTTTGGGAAGTTTTCTAAGTTTTTGGTCAGTATGAACACAGCCATGCCCAAGGAAAGAACCAACTCTCATGCTTTAGCTTTAGCATGTACCTAGTCCTGACCTACAGCAGAGAACAGGGCTTCTAGATACCAAAGTGCATCGAGCTGTGGCTCCATCCTGACACCAGCCCCACCAGCAGCAGAGGACAGGACACCAGTTAGCTGATATACATACAGACATGCACTCTGCTCTGGCCATCAGCCCTCATCCTGGCTGTCCAAGGAGAGCATCATCCAGTAAAACACCAGCCTGGAAGACCCTCCATGCCCTAATGTCAAGCAGGGGCAGCTCTAATGCTCTTCTTGTTGATGAGAATCTCAACAGAGTATGTTGAAGTAGTAGACTTGTGTTTGTCTGCATGTGCCTGCTCATGCATGTAAGACAACAGCAGCTTAAGCGGTCAATATCATACAGCAAAAACACATAAAGGGTTTTTTTTCCCCTAATGAAAATAATGCTGCTTAGAAAAGTAGTTCTATTTTGGAAAACAAAACAACAACAAAAAGAAAATATGGCCATTAGCTCATATGGTTCCCCTGCCCTTTTTGTACTTAGCCCAATTTGCCACATTTCCATCTCTACAGGTGTGGGGAAAACTAGCAAAATCCTTACTGAAAACAGCTGCACAGATGTGTAAAAACACCTCTTTGTTTAACTATTTCAGGAAAGAGATCCTATGGAAAGGAGTTGCAGGCTGTAACAGCTTCCCAGGTGCGTGTGGCTGCACCTTGCAGCAGGTTTGTGGAGGTCTGTGCTTTCCGCCACTGCCCTGTGCCACCACTGTGTGTCTGTTAACCCCATCAAGATGGATTTTACCAACGTTTATGAAGTTTTGGTGGTGATGGATGCCACTTTCCCGGAGCAAGGGCCAGGCCTGGGTACATCAAGAAGTGAAAAATGCAGAATGTACCAACCCAACATCCCACGACACCCAATTTCTGTTACTGTTGTGCACTTTCCCTGTGCCCTCACATTTTTAACACCCCTGAAAGCCCATTCTTGAAGATGGATGTTATGTTTAAAAACACAGAGGAGAAAACATGTTTCCAGAGGTCTTGTTGCAATTATTTTCAATGTGCATCAAGCATAGCATAGACTGCTCAGATTGCTGCTCTGTGCTGGGAAAATCCTCAAAAAAAATCTCCAACAACGAAGGGTTATTTGCCCAAGGCATCACTGGGACAGAGCACCTGGAGCCTCCTTGATTATCACTTTTAGGAAGCTTTCATGCAAAAATGACAGAGGGAATTTCTTTAGATGAAGAGCAACAGTACAGATTCAGGAATAACATTCATTCCAGGCTCCATCTATGAAATTCATGTAGCAGCTACTCCTCATGGTGTTTCCTGCTCTTGTGATTTCCCAAGACAGCCACTGACAAAAGGAAAAAGTAACTGCATAGCTAAGGTTATTATAATATGACCTTATTCATTACAGTTATACTCCTGTTGCTACTCCTCTCAGGACTTATTAGAAAAAAGCTTCATTCTGTCCTTGCATGTCTCCATTATACATATTTCATAATATATTCTTCCCATTAGTAAATCATCCTTCTCAACCCTTAATGTTGAAAATGAAGCCTTCAGAGGCAATGAAGACCAAATTTCTCTACAAAATCACATGACTCCTTGAGAGGAAAATACTTGCTTTGTTAAACATAATTTATGAATGCCTTTATGGTACAGCAATGAAACCTGCTGTGCCCTTGCAATGCCCACACTCTTTCTAAAACCTGCTCGTAAATGTCCCCATGTCCACCTAGCCCAGCCCTTGATCTGGAGCAGCAGCAAAAGCAAACGCTCTTTGGAGGGCCAAGGGAGCCCAGCCAGCCCCGAGGACCATTCATTCCCCTGGGATTGCCCCAGGATCCAAGAGAGATGTATTGGGAATACTGGAAAGTTCATCTCTCTTTAGGGTCCATTTACAGACCCATTCTCCACTAACAGAGCCTTCTTCTAGGGACACTTTCCACAACACATACAAGAGCCTTCCCCATTTTTTCAAGATTCCTCTGCAATTTCTAATCAACCAGGTCCACAGCAGAACAAATTTTGCAGGTGTACTCTCCGTAACTTGCTAGAACCCTGAACTTACTCAGCTAAGTAACATGCAGCATAGAAGGAAGTATCTTCTTCAGAAATTGAGAGAATTCAGAATACAGCCCTGGAATGCCACTTTTGTTTTTCACTCAAGGCTTTCCAAAACAGCTTTAACTGTTTGAGCTGACCCAGAAACAAAATCAGTGAAGGCTAGCATTGTCCTGTGTTGTCCTCTCATAAAGTAATTTAATAATATTTGTAAAAAGCAAAAATAAAGAACAGAGGAGGGAAAATAATTTACTAGGATACAATCACTTCTTGTAAACTGCCAACTTCAGACAGCCAAGCTTAAATATGAGAAAGGATGACATACTGAAAAATAAAAAGTTGCAAGCTGCAGTTTTGTACTGAAGCAATAATATGACTGGATTACTAAAAGTAATGAATAAAATTTAAAAGTGGATCAGATTCCTTTACCTTCAGACATGTTAAGGGCTGGCCAGCCTACCCAGCACAAGGAGCACGAGGATGCTGCTGCAGGCAAAAACCCAAATAACTACACCATGCATAATGCCATGGAGATAAGAAACCTCACAGGATTCAAGGAACTACTACTTCTGGTGCAAAAAAAGCAGACAGAAAAAAAGGAAAAGACTCAGGGGAAGAGATTTCTGAAAGGGGGAATTTGAAAAAAATAATACACAGAACACCTTTTCAAAATTGCAGTTAATATATTTGAGTGCTAGTTGAGTCCCATGGAGGTCTGCAGCTCTGTGCAAGCCTCTGAGCAGGTACAAACAGCACAGCATCCATCCCTCTGCAAGTGCCTAACCCAGCACAAGGCACTCCCCAAAACCCAGCTGCTCTATTTTCTCCTTTTGTAACATTTCTGCTACTGGGAACATGATGATGCCAGTGATTGTCTAGAAACTGGGCAGTTTTTACAAACTAGGGGAAAAGAAAAAATTTCTGGAGGTATTGTTTCCAGGGGAAAAAAAACAAAACCCACAACAAAAACAAAACCAAAAAACCAAAACCAGCTGCCTCTCAGAGGAAAAAAACTAAAAAGGACAGTGAGATCCCCAGCCCAGGACTTTTTCTGCAGTTTTTACTTGTACTTATGCAAAAGCATAACAAAATTCAAAGTGACTAAAGCTGCAAACTACACGCAAACCAATCAAATGGCAACTCAGTCCCAAAGACCATCAAATCCTACACAGAGTACTAAATAAAGCAACCTTTTCCAAAGCAAATCTTAAAATTTATCTTGCAAAGAAACTTACAAGGAGTTATATCTCCCATACTGAGGTTTACCCCACAAAAAATTAGAAAAACTGGGACATGCTAGTTCAACGTGTTTTATGAAAGCACAGCTCGAGCATGCATTAGCAAGTCATGAGCTACTAAAATCGCAATATTCAGTATGGATGCTAGCATATACATACATTTTCCCTAACTCTTTATATCATCTCTCATCCTGGGTCTGCATTTTTTATCAAAATGTTTTCCAGCCACATGAATCACAAGGATGTCAGCCCACTTGTGCATCTGTGCCCTGCATGTGGGAGATATTGGCATGCAGCTTTGCAAAAGCAGCGCAGGACACAGCGGGCCATTGTGATATACCCAGTGATTGACACATGGAGACCAGCAGTTTTGGAAACAGTGACGTTTTTCCCCCAGATTTTGAAAAGTATGCTCCACCACTCACTCTACACCCCTGTTTCACCTGACAGTAACATCCTCCCAAAGTCAGCACTTCCACCCTGCACACTGCAACTGCCACAGGAGAGCCTCTCCAACATTCTGCCACTGTTTTACATGTTTGCAGACATGAGTTTATCCTTGTAATCTTCTAAGCCAAACAATAGCAAAGAATATAGTACCTGCACAGGCAAATAAAATATTTACGGGGCCATTGTGTGAAAACAGCAGTCCCATGGCAGGTTGGAAACACCATTCCCTCATGTCTGTCTCTAGTATTTGATGGGCATTGCCTTGGGCAATCATGCCCAAGAAACCTTGCTTCCTAGCTCTGCAGTTTGGCAGCCACCTTTGGGAACCCTCAGCTTATAAAATACCACACTCTCACAGCACCACTGCTGCTGTTTCGCTGACCATGTACCCACCAGGACAATGCCACCATGGCAGTGTTGACCACAGGGTCCAGACCCTTCATGTTTCTCCAACCCATCAGTGCATGAGCGCTTTGGCAGCTGCTGGAAAACCTTGCTGCAGCCACTTTCAAAGAGACATACAGTACATAGTAAGATGCCCCATACCATAATACCATCAGGAAGAGTTCAGCTGAAGACAGTTGAGCTGTTGATTCCTCCTGCAGACTCTAAAAGTTGAGCAGTGTCCTGGGCTGACAAAGACACATGCAGCAGCAAACCAAAACATGAGCAAACTCACCCTGTACCACAAACTGTCTATCTCACAAAAGGGTCCCCCCATGGGAGCTCTACTTGGTAAACTTGCATCCATGCTGCTTTTCCACAGTGACAGCTGTAGAGGACAAAGAGCAGTTGGGCATGCCTCAGTTTGGAGGCTCACAGCTACCAGCATAGTCAGTTGCCAAGTTTATGTCTAATACCAGCTTGCCTTAATCATATGCATTTAATCTAGATGAGATACAAATCTCAGGTGAAATGCAAATCCGTCTTTACGTTACGATGAGACAGGTGGAAATAATGCAAGGCCCACCACACCACCATCTCTACATTTCAGTAATGTGCAATGGGGATCCATTTCCATGAATAATGCAACTTGAGGGAACATCAGTCAACATTTTGAATTGTCCTGTACCATTTCCCCAGGCTACCAGAGGAACAGTCCTGAAAGGACCACCATGACCTAGCAAACCTCAAGCATCCAGACTATGGAAAACAATCCTGTTCTGCCTAACCATATCATGGAGACAGCTTCACTCAGATCAAATAACCTCCTGCAGAGTCCAGTCCAGCTATCTGAGATGTCTTCTACTAAGCAAAAAATGGCAGTTGTTCCTCATCATTCCCAGTAACAAATCCTGTCTCCTTTAACTGAGAAAGGAAAAGGCAAGAGACCTCAGAAACATAATGCCCCAGACAATCAAATGCTAGCTTTTCAAGGGCAAAAGTAATAAGGTTTCTAGAACTGAAGACCCTTGTTTTGTAAAAGAGCAAATGCAGATAAAACAGCATAAAAACACATGAACTGCATCTCCAACCTTGGTCCTTCCTTCTGCCCATCTCCAGCTATCCCTGCTTGCCTTCCCACCTCCCTTACCAACCTCCAACCCTCTGAAACACCCTTTGAAGTCCTACAGCCTTAATTTATATTCAGGAGCTTATACCCATTGCTGCTCTCCAATGATGCCAGCAAACTGCACGTGCAGGTCACACGCAGCTTCAGTGACTTAAAACAGGATCCCCCAGTCCATCTGAACTGGTGTCTGTAAGTGCAGCTACAAAAAAGTGTGAGAAATAGAGAACAGAAGGATAGCTAAACTGGATCATTTAGTTTTAAGATTACAAACTTCTGATCATGTATTTCTGGAACGGTTAGGATTCCTGCAGATCCCCAAAAATGTTTCCCTTACAGGACTGCAAAAATCAACCTAAGGGCAGAATTATGGAGCTGAAACTGATTTTTGTTTTAATTTCTAAAAGCTGCTAAGCTTAATTTTTTTTAAGTGTACTAAGTAGTCATTAATTATGTTTTAATTTAGATTACCAGCATCATGTCTTACATAATCATTGATCTGCTCATACTCATAACTAAGTTGTCTCTACTTACTAACGAAAGTGCTGACAACTTGGAAGAGTGCCAAAATCCTTTTTATTCACCTTCAAATAAAGGAAATCATGTTAAGATGTGATTATTCATTATAACTGAAGTAAAATGACTCTCCATATATTGTCTTTTGCAAGATATCAAATATTATAATCTTTCACTTTTCAAAGCTGGAAAACTGACTGTCTCTTCATTTTTACAGAAAAAATATATAGGCTTTGTTTTATTGTTGATAAATATTTGAAGAGAGTTCTTATGACGCAGTGTCACAAAAAAGGGGTTCCTGTTCACCTCTGGGTTATCTTCAGTAAAGTTTTCATTAAACTGCACAGTTGAAAATATCACCTTCCTACAGAGGAGGTAGGCAGCGGCTTGTTAATGAGAAGCTTTCTGTAGCACCTTGGAGACTTTGCAGCATTTGCCTGGTTACATTTTA
Organism: Pandion haliaetus; assembly: GCA_013401275.1. Lineage (NCBI taxonomy): Eukaryota > Metazoa > Chordata > Aves > Accipitriformes > Pandionidae > Pandion > Pandion haliaetus. The sequence goes on along the minus strand of VYZV01004642.1, from coordinate 34,202 downwards.
ATGTATGCTTTTACTATTTGCAGTAATTTAAGTATGAACAAAATCCCACAATAATGAGAATAATTTAAAATTAGGATATATTTTCCTTTGATGAAAACCGCTTACACTGTTAAGTGCGGATAAAAAGATTGAGATGGATCTCTTACCCAGACAGGACAGTCATGTACCACCAGTCTGACATTTCCAAACACACAGGCTTGATATTCAGTAAAAACTGGGTTCCCAACGTGACTGGCAGACAAGCTGCTGTCGATCCGGGAAATGAGAGCACTTCTCCTGAGATAGCTCCAGATCAGGCTCGGCTGCTGATTGTCCTCAGAAAACCCGTCTCTTTCATTCCCAAAGGCTACAATATTAACCGACCTAAAATAAAATAATAAAGATAAAGCTGTGTTAACAAAGATGAAGGGCAGGGCTAAGAGGAAAAAAAAAAATCCCCTTAAATCAAAACTAACATACTAATCCTTCTGAATCCTCTTCCCTTCCTAGATTTTAACACCCCCCTGTAATCAACAGCAAAACACATACATGATCTCAAATCCAACAGCAGAATGAGTGCAAAGCGGAAAAGAAACCTGGAAACGCTGCTTGCATTACAAATCCCCAGCTGGCTTGGCTTTTTATTCGTTGGCGTCCACGCTCAGCGCAGTGACCTCCGGGGCTCTTGCCGCACTCCCTCGCCCACCACCGGACTGGCTAAATTGGTGACGGCTGCTCCGGGGGATGGACCGTAGCTACACGCCACAGCTGCAGCACTGGCACCACTGCCAGTGACAGCAGCGGCAGCAGTGACAACAGTGGCAGCAGTGGGAGCAGTAGCAGTAGACGCAGTAGGAGCAGTAGCAGCAGCGCAGGCACTGGTGGCTGCGTTACTCGGCGGCTGTCGGGCAAGCCGCGGAGTAAGGCGAGCAGCCGGCCGCTCGGTCACAGCCATCGTCTCCTGACGTCAGTCAGCAGGAGCACAGCACACGCAATGGGCAGAGCGAGCTGACGTTTCCGCAGAGCCAGCGCAGAGCAGCCAGGTCAGCAAAGGCAGAGGAAGGCGCTGGGGCAGAAAGCAGGCAGGGCAGGGCACGCTGCTGCTGCTGCTCTGCTGCTGCTACTGCTGCTGCTGCTGCTGCTGTGGCTGCCCTGCAGAGAAAGTATCAGCACCGCCACAGCCACAGCTTGTCTTCACTGGGGGAGAGACCTGCACCCCGGGGACAGCCACAGCTGAAGGACAGAGCAGTGTGAAAACCCTCTGTTACAATATTTAAACCCCTTTTTTTTAGTTAAATAGTACCCACCTTTTCAATATTGGGCTGATAATTTCTGAAATACCATGTAGATTTCTTAGCGTTCGTGTGATGTTCAAAGCACTGTTTTCAAAAAGGACAATCTCTAGTTGTAATAAAGTAAACAAAAGTACCTGGAACCAAATCCATTCTAAAATGGCATGTTATCTGTCAGATACCACTATACACATTAGAGTAAAAAACCAGTAAGACTATTTTGCACACGCTAAATGATAGATGAACACTCTATTACGTGAACACATGCTGCTGTTAATCCCACAGGTAAGAACTCATTCAACACAGGTCTTGATACAATTATCGACAAAATAATTAACAGACCTTTGCCTGCAACAGGCCGTACTCTGAGAAAGGTACTATTCCACTATTGGCAAATGTGGGAGACAACAACAGATGTCACTGCCAAAGTTTTATACCAATATTGTATTGATTGGCTGGGCCATTTTTAAAAATCAGAAGCATTAGTATCTGTTGTATGCTAATGAAGTCAAATAATATTTATAGTTTTATTATAAATTCTACAGGGCCTACTAAAAAAAAAAACAAACCACAAAACCCCATAAAACAACAACAGATAATTTACCAACATTTTTGTTTATCACATTCCAGCTTCTTTTGCTTTTCAATCTAGCTTTGCTTAGAAAAGACAAATGACAGGTGGAAGTTTTGTTTTTGTTCCCCCCCAAAAAAAAAAGTTTGAATCCATGTTTCTTAGGTGGGTTAAAAAAAGCAGACAATCAAAGGAAGACATTGTTTTTTTCCCCAGATGATCCTCAGACTGTGATGTATTGTCCTCCACATCCAAATCCTCAGTCATATCCAAACACTGGGTGCATGAAGTTCGTTTCATGAGAGCCAATGTACTGAGAGCCATGACACTCCTGCAACCACGTCTATTACCGTACTTTTTAAAGGGCACTGAATATCCCTTGGAATCCTTAAATTTGAACTTGTAGTGGTCTAGATGTTGAAAATGAGGAAACCTTTGAGAGAAAAGTTCCTTACAACACTAGTGAGCATACTTAGTGTAGCTAAATGAATAAATAAATAAATATACACACACACATATATGCACACACATATACATACATATACACACACAGACATGCATACACATAGAGAGTTGTAACACCAAGAAAAACTGGGCGGGTAAATAAGGCAGCCCTAGTGAGAAGTGACCCAATTAACCCAAACTCCAATTAGCATAGCTTAGTCGTTGCTGCAGACCTAGCTCTGCCCAAGGGCATGAAGAGCAGGGGTACCAACAGAGATGGAGGGTCACAGAAAACACTTGGTTTTCTCTCACTCTCTTCTTGAACCACCTGGGAAACTAATTAGGTCTGCCAGAAGCATAAATTCTGGCAAATTATGCAGATGGTGGGTGTGGGACTCATCTCACCTGATGAACAGCACTCAAAGTTACAGACTAAAATACCATACTGTTTTAATAACACTTCAGCAATCAAAAGGTTTAAAACAACATTTAAAAAGCAAGCATTAAAATTGGATGAAAATGCTGTCTGTTCTTCTGTGAAAGTAGGCCCAAACCCTGTTTTTGTCTGCATTGCTATGTAATATATTTCAAACAAACAAACAAAAAAACAGAAAGGAAATTAGTTTAGTTTTGCAGGGTAATTAAAGCATGAACAAAGAAGCTGCTTGGTACCCCTAACTCAGATGCATTCTGCCAGTTACGTGGGCACTGCAAGGGAAAGCCATAAAAGATTGTTTAACTGAGGGAAGAGGATTATAGAGGATTGCTTGACTGTTCCCTGTCTGGCAATCTGTAAGGTAAATATCCTACATTCAGCAAACATTTCAGCAGCAGGCATTTGCAATTGCTGCTGACATACGAAGAAAAAACTGCAGAAACGGGAATCTCTGACAGGGTTCAGGAAACAATGGCATATTTGGCCTTGTGCATTTTACACTGAAACATTATTATTTTGTTTAAAAATATTTTTCTTGAAGGTTTCCAGTGAGTATCTCAGATAAAGCAATGAAAACAAATATGCAGTCTTTGCTGACAAAAGGGTAATGATACTTTCCACCGCAAGCACATAACCACAGCTAAGTCAAGGAGGAAGATTTTTAACTTGCGGAAGCTGTAGCCTTATTTGCACTGATCCACGTATGACTAACTGGCCCATATTTTCAGGACAGCGAGGGGATTTACTGCACTTGGATTCAAAGTTGTTGACAAGCCCACTCATTATCTGAGTCTGCACACTGCATAGAGCTGCTGCTGATGTTCTGAGCAGCTTTAGGTGCACGAGAATTAGGTGAAGTAAATAAATTTCCAGGGTTTTTTTCAAAGATAGAAGATGACTCCAGATAACAGTAATACGTTTTGCTGAATAGAGCTGTTTCCTCCTAATGTTGCAAAATACAACATGTGACAGACTTGATTTTATTGGTGCTTGTCCACAGTGGAGATCATTGCTGCGAGATCTGCCAGCTGAGACCTCCATGGACAAAGCACCAGCAAACAAAAGGAGTTTTTCCATTGTTGTAGCCATCTGCCACAACCAAACCAACAAAAGCTGCCCCATGTGTGAGAAAGCGAGGAATGAATGGTGGCACAGTGTTAAGGACCACTAATATTTTTCAGTACAACTACCCCAGAAAAATGGTGTAGAGTTGATTGGGCTTGAAAGCACGGGAGGTTCTCCATCACCACCCACCCCCGCCATGAATACTGGAGCCAGTTTCAGAGATGGCACAGCAGCTTCTGGCCAGAGGTTGCTATCCCTCCAACCCAAGAAATTTCACTGTTGACTGCTTTCTAGATGTCACTGGTGGAGATATCCAAAAAACCCCAGCACAAATCCCAAGGCTTTTGTACCAAGTTGTAGAATCACCATCTTTGGAGGCATTCAAGGTTTCACTGGAAAAGTCCTTGTGCGACCCGAGCTCATTAGATATGCTTGGAGTGGGGGCTAGGTTCGATGACCTCCAGAGGTCCCTTCCAACCTGAATTATTTCCTGACTCCACAAATCCCCTCCCTCCTGAAGAGTGACCACTAAGCCCTGTCCTTCACTTCCTCTTCTTACACCAGCTTTCAACACAAAACTCGACCTCTTGTCCAATCTTGTGGCAACTTGGTTTCTTTACAAAGTTTAATAAGATTTGCAAAAAGCTTCTCAAAGGCTTTTTGAAAGTGCAAGAGGATTATTATGCCCACACGACCCCCTTTATCGGCATACTTACCGCCCTTCCTCCAAATGCCAGTGATGCTGGTCTTCACTGGAGCCTGTCCAACACCTTCCCAACAGGCTATGTTCATCCACGTGTCCCCTGATCTCATTCTCTATCACAGACTGTATCATCTCACCAGGAATGGCAGCTGGTCCCATGGCTTTGGCATTCCCCAGACCCTACTAAAGCAGGTTTTGAACATATTGGCAGCCTCCAATGGCACCTCCAATGGTACCCAGACCCCAGACCCAGTTCTGTGGTTTCTTATCGGAGTTTCTGAGGAACACCCTCATAAATGTTATCTACTCATGTCCACTTACTAAAATCTATTTTTTTTTCTAATATTACTGTATCAGATCAAGTAATGCAGTATCAGCCCAATACTGAATCAAAAGTATGAAGGGGGTGGAAGATCTGATGTGAGGAGAAGGAGAAAGAAAATGACAGTTTTTAAATTTAAACCAGATCCAGTCTGTAGCAGAACAGAGCTGTGAAAGCAACTACTGAGTTGTGGAAAGCTGCTAACGCTGTGAGGGTGATTCATGGATTACCAGAAGCCAGCTCTGCTGCTGCTGCAGAAGTCCAGTGCAAGGACTCCCTACAAGCTTGCTGCTGAAGGAAACAAGGTCCTATACTGCGAGGAGGGGACCCAGTTGGCACCTACATGCCCCAACCTGCTGCAGAGGTGAAGGGCTGAAAACATTACATGTTGCAGAATAAGACACCCTATTCCCAGTGGTAAGAATCCCCAACTGCAGATGTACAGCTGCACCATGTAATTCTCATGTCATTGTTTAACAAGTGCTATTAATTGCATTAGAACGCAGGTCAAAGGATCAAAAAAAGTAGTTTATATGTTATTTCTGCTGTTTTAGAAACAGAAGCCATCACCCCAAGGTGGATACAGACCGTCATGTCATGCAGAGGAGCACCATCCATCCCACCGCAGCCTGCCCTGGTTCTCCTTGCCAAGGCTTGTTGGCTTGGCCTTGTGCTGAGGGTGAGCTGCAGGGAGAGGTGGGCATGGAGCAAATACCAAGGGGAATGGGGAAGGGGCAGGTGTTCCCCACCAGAGAGGGGGGAAAGGTCTCTTCTGGTGTGGCCCAGCCAGAGGTACTGATCAAACCACTCCGCAGGTCTCTGCTGCCCCAGTGTTCCCTTCCACAAGGTGCTGGGAGAGGCATGGGACCACCTTGGCAGGAGATGCTGCTGTAGCTGGGGGGCAGGGAAGGGAAGGGATGGCATATGCTCAGCAGGTTTTGAAAGTTCTGGGCTATTTTAATCCACTTTATGATCCCCTGGATAAGCGCTTAAGACCGAGTGACCCAGCGCATTAATTCTACAGGGAGAAGTGCCTCAAACTACTCAACGTGCTCTCTGCCCTTTGCCTGCCCAGTTTTGTTCAGTAATGTATAAAGTTTCTAGTCCTTCTTACTAAAAACGTATCATAGGAGTGCAGGTATCATTCATTACATTGGGTAAATGAAAATGATCTAATAAAGTCAGCTGAACATGTGAGTTAATGTGCACTTTAAGAGGAGAAAACTAAAGAACAAACATCATACCTAGATATACAAATATCTACCACATAGTATATGTATAACAAAAACAGTTATTCACCATCGAAGTTGCAAGTTCCCAACAAGTCACAAATAAAACTTCATCAGGAGTAAGTTTCCTGTTTAAAGTTCTTCTAACACAGTTCTTCTAACGTGTTCTTCTAACACATTTTATACAACTGCACTTCTCCAGAATTGAATGACAGAGCACATTGTTAATCAGCTTTCCTTATACGGATGTTAAACATCTTCCATGTGGTCATTGGGTGGCCATTTAACGTTTAAAAAAACAATGCTGGTTTCCAAAAATCCAAAGATACAATTCAGAGCTAGACTTTAAATCAGCTGCTTCTTTTTTATTATTTATTTATTTTCCTGATTTCTGCTTTCTTATTTTCCCTTCTGTTATGATTTCACTGCTATTTATTATACCACTCGTAGTTCTCAGCCTCTTCTGCTGGCCACATACCTCTAACTACAGAGGCATGTATCAAGGCAGCAAGAGAGGATAATCTGTGTGTGGTAATTGAATGTTTTTTATGGATTTGAATGTTGTCCTCACCACTTTCACTGTAACAGAAAATCACTTAATTTTAATCTCACAGCCTCTCACGTTCTCCTGCACTCTTGTACTACTCATGCCAGAACAGCAGCCCACTCTCAAGAGGTATTTGGCTGCTCGGGAGCCTTTGCTGGGTGATACCTGTACATGTGATGTGAGAAATGGCATGTGATAACAGGACATAAATTACAGTGTCTTTATAAATGGATTCTTTTTAAGAACAGAAGCCAGTGAATTACTTATTTTCCTGCCTCAGACCCTGGGTATATAATGTATAGTCACAGAAGGGTTCTAGTTTCGGCTGCTGTCTCCAAAGGAGTGTTGACTGATGTCTTGCTACTGAACAGCCTATTTTTAAAAAACTAATAGGAATTCAGTGTCTTCAAGGCTTTTCCACCATCAGTCCCCTATAGTCAAAGTTTACTGCTAAGGGCTGATGGATGGATGATATGGACAACGTGACTTTCTAAGCGTTGCTTCCTCTGGAAATCAGGCTGGCAATCACTTCCTCTGAAGAAGGAGATGGAAACTCACAGCAGTGTGTCATATTTTACTTTCACAATAGTTTGTTGGAATTCTTGTTGTTGTTTTGGGGGTTGGCTTTGGTTTTTTTTTAATTAGAAGTGCATATCTGCACTAAATACCTCACCTCTGAAATCACTGAGGAGGACCAGCACAAATTTGCTAAGTCTTCACATAAAAAGTTTTCAACGACAACCTGACATTTCTGAATGCCAGCTCTACAAATGGAAAATGAAACCTTGATTTAATCCATAATTCAGTATTTTACTTTTATGGTTTACTTTCTCTAAGTTGAGGTAAATAAAAGTAACCACAAATTAACTTGTATTTGTTGTTAGTCTAGCGTTTGCACAGATATAAACTGACTGATTAGCACTAGATATTTTCTGGTAACTAGATTTAGTGTCTATTGCTTTATTGATAGTATTGTAGTTGCAAGAAAAATGAGGCCAAAAGGCCAGACTGGTCAGCATGAAAGATGGTCTGCTCAGAAACCATCAAAATAGATTAGCATTAAGGGCCTAAATTTTTCATATTGCATAAAAGATCACTTACAAGAAAGAGGAAGAAGAAGAATTTTCCTATATTATAACAATATGCTATTCTTGACACTGCAGAAAAACTAGAAGAATTGCCAAGCAGTTTGAAAAAGGAGCTGGTAAGCAGTTGCAAAGACAGTTGCTTGAGTTAGATGAAAAGAACACACATACAAGTTACTTATCAGGTTGATTTTCCACTTAGTGTCTATGAAGCTCTAGCAAATGTTGCAATCAGTAAATTGTCTAAACTTCCTTTTTTACTTGCTGTATTTTCTTTTTAATGCCAGGTGTGTTGCTTTTCTGATGGTAGTATATGCATTATAAATTTCCATCTCCTGCTCTTCTATTAACCTCATAGTAAAACTTCACGTTTTGTTATTATAAAAGAATGCAGTTTTGTTTGAATTTCACAAATCTTTTGCTTTCTTAAACCTCTTCTCTACTGAATTGTAAGAAAGAAGAAAATTGGTATTGTTTTAAAAAATAATGTTCAAAATCACGTTTCAAAACTCATGTTAGCCTGCTAAGGATGAGATCTGACTTCTCAGTTTAAAACTGAAGACAGAAACATCATATGCCAAACAGCACCAACTTTATTACGGCAAAGGCCCTATTTTTGCCTTACCTTCACTTCAGAGGCACTGTATAAGTCTCCAAATAATCAAGATGCTCTGACATTCCTGCAGTGTAAGTATAAACAGTAAATGCTACTAAAAGGTAGCATTTCAGGCACACATTTAATGTGGGTTCTTTTCTTCTCTGAAAACATATACAAAAAATTCAGGCTTTTTCTGCAAGAAAAGATTTGGCAGTTGTTGGTTGGTTGGGTTTTTTTTTTCCTTGTGTTTAAATCATCAGTAATCTTCACTCAGTATTCTACAGTGAAGAGTCTTAAATTACATTGTGATTTTCAGTTACGTATTTGGCAGCAACTTATGCTATAGTTTTGAATGTAGATTCGTATCTCCAGAAATCTTGCCAGTGTTGCCTAACAATGCTTTTTCATCTAACAAAAATAATAAAGTAGGGGCATGATGTTTGGAAAAGACCAAGCAGGGCAGAACATGTGGGAGCAAGGTAGAACAAAGTGGAAAACAAGTTACGAAGAACAAAATCAAATTGTGTTTTCTCTTTAATAGCAGTAGGGGCTTTCTATAAGCTACTAGGTTTACAGTTTTTCCCATGGATTTTACAAACAGTAGTTTATTCAACAACATGCCTACAAGACAGTTTTATTCTCTTCTTTGGTTTACTTTTGGCAAAAATGTGTTCTGCTGGGAAAAAATATTCTGGTTTTACACTTAGTTTCCCCCTCTGAAAGCCAATGCTCAGTAAAGTCTGTGCAATGATTTGTGCAGCTTGTGCTTATTAACAAAAGTAAGTTCAAAACAAAAAAATATACAGCATCATGACTAAAACAAAAATAACCTGTGCTTTAAGTCCCGGAGTGGAGTTACTTAAGGACTTGAGTTACTTAATGGCTGGACTTACCTCTTATTTCCTCTCCATTACATGAAAACATGAAAATTTTAAAAGAAAAAACATTAAGTGGAACTTATTTGTAAAGCTTTGGTCTTTAAAAGTATTTTCCAATCTTTACAAGTCAAAACATTTGTACTAATTTAAAATTGAGCTGTCAGCAAAGTAATGAGTTAGTATATAGAAATATTTTATGTGACACATTTCTATGGATTGCTAAATGGGATTTAATTAATAGAGTTTTAATTTATTTTGGTACATCCATTTATTTTGGTAATTCTCTGCTAGAAAACCTGTCATTTTAAAATCCAGTCCTTTTACGAGTTTAATTCCTCACCAAGAGAAGCATGAAACAACCAGTCAGCAAGAGCAACATTCTGATAATATCACCCACAAAAAGTTTCTGAACTCTCTGAGAGAGTAGTAAGAATTAGTTCAGGCCAGATATATACCACAGACACCTCAGATGGAGTGCAAGTAGGCTCTTCAAAAATCTTACCCACCTTATTGCAACCCCTGTGTCATGGTATGGAGCATATATGGTAAATGCCTATCCATTAGATAATCATAGAATAAACATCTCCTCAGAACGTCCAGAATTTCTAAACTAAATAAAGATTAACTTTTCACAAGTGAGTGATCAAGACATTTGCTTGTGATGAGAAATGAAGATTTTACGGTTTTGATGTTCTGAATTCTGCTGGCAGTATTCTGCATCTGTCTGAAATTATGGGTCAGAATTTATAGTATACAAGACACAGATTGTTCACCTGAATTTGCAATTTCATACTTGACCACTGAAGACAGGAATAGCTTGGTGACAGTAAAACCACATTTTTAAGCAGGTAACGAAGAAAACTTAAAAGAAAATGGGTAGTGCAGTATTTTGCCTGTTATTAGGCAGTATTTTGCAAGGATGAGGATGACCTCTTCATTGTTAGCATCATGAAAACTGCTTCACTTCTTTGGAATGGTAAACCTTCTAGCCCGATTATCGCAGGGGATGGTCATGCACAAGTAAACTCTGGGCACTCCCGGGGAGACGGAGCTCCAGTCCTCCATTTTATGAATGAAATTTATAGAGACAGTGCCAGGCATCCAGCTATTCCGCTGCTAGGGGAAGGTGCCTTGGGTTAGCTCTACGCCCATGAATCTTAGCAATCTTATCAAAGTCACCCAATTCTCCTGGTGTTCGAAATCCTCCCAAGACACAGCACGAGGGGAAGGGGGCAGCCAGACCTTGGCCCTTCCTGCCTTCCTTGCTGCTGCTGCTGCTGCAGAGGAGCTGCAGAAGGTGCTTTAAAACTGGGGGTTGTGCCCTGCTGCTGCCTCACGGTCTGTATGGAAATTTTGGAACAGATATTATGGAGGGTGGATTTGACTGAAGGAGCATCAGAATGCCAAGCCTTATTCCCTAGCAAATATCAAAACTGTTGCTATGGATATATGTAGAATGTATATATTAACACAACAAGCTAGCAACTTAAATCCAAAGACTCCTCATTTATCTTGATCTCTAACCTGGTATCAGGCAGACTTTGAAGGCTAGTGAAGAACTCCTCTCATTCCTAATTGCCAATCTTTCAATTCCTGGTCTCATTTCAGTTGCCATGTACACTCTGATGGTAAGACCGCAATTTTTGTTATCAGTAAAAGCAATTCTCCCCACTGAGGTCTCCATGAACATTCACCTTCCACATTCTCCTCTTTTCCATAGCATTTTAATTCTCTCGTTACATTCCAGATTAAGAGGAAACAAGGGTATAGGGCCTCAAATCCATTACCAAGGTGACAGCACGGGGTTGGGATAGCAACCATGACCACGACAGCATTAAAAAGATCCTCTTCTCAAATCTTTGCAGTACACCACCACTTACTACTTGAGTGAATGAGTTCATTATAGATGTGAAAAGTTTCTGGTTACTCTTAAAGAATTTTTTCCTTGCTCGACTTCTTAAATATAGGCAAGTCACTTGAAACAAATTTTAATGGGCGATGACTAACAGTACCTTTCTCATTTTCCTGACACTTTATGCTATGATTCACTCAAGTACAGAGTGCTTACCTGAAACCACCACTGAAGAAAGCTGTTGCTTCACACAAAAGAGCTGATGTTATTATGTACTCAGAAAAAAAACAAACAACAGGTTTTCAGTATCTCAGTTCAGAGATAGGGGACTGGACCTGAAGTTAAGAGGCACTGTTTATGTCAAGTTTTGCCTCATTTGCCAGGAATAATGGGGATGATTATCCTTTGATCTTGCTAGAAAATTGCGGTAAGTTTTTCGATGAAAACTTGGATATTACAGTGGTACAGTTTGAGACATACACAGAGCAATTAAGATAAAACAAAGCTCAACAGTCAGAGAATATTTAAAACAGAAGTAAAGAAGCAAACTACTGGACATTAGGTCTTTAATCCTGCAAAACAGTGTATGTGGCTGTGTCTTTACTCACTTAATGAATTTTGCTAAACTTGCTTTTGCATTACCAGCACCAATTAGGGAGCAGTGTAAGATTCCCATATCTTGGTATATGAACTTTCTGTAAAAATGCCCTAGCCTTTTTATTGCTCCAGAAGTTTTGCTCCTAACTTCAAGGCTATCATGGTTTTGCATTTGAAAAAAGATGGTGCGAGACATGACTCCACTCCTGCATCACGCCACGAGAAAACAAACAATGCATGTTAACACAGTGGGATTCTAACACAGCTCAGGTTGTGCTTCACAGTCAAATGAAGGCACTATTTCAAAGAGTATTGCTAAGTCACACCCTCATAAAAAAGAACTGATTTTCAGCTGCTACAGTACCCCTAAATTACAAGGCTTATGTTTGTCTGTTGGAACCTGGATTATCAAACTCTCAAAAGGATTAACATCTGAATGAAGAAATGATCTCACAGCTACCTCATTTGCTATTCACCATGCGCTACAGCCTAGCAGCTAGAAATTTATTTACAGAAAAAGTTTGTATAATATGCATATATATGCATAACCACGTACCTTACCTTCTCTTAATCCAAATTAAAAGAAATCTGTGACTATGTACCATTCCCAGGTACCATGCAGCATTGTGCCAAGATCCCATCTCAGCAGAGTAAGCATTGCACATGCCCCACATTCAGCTGGACGGGACACAGCTAGTCAGTTCTCAGACGTGCACACTGTCAAGTGCCACTGGGTTAAAAAAGATCTTGCAAAGAGAGAGAGCTGCTAGTTTCAGAAACTCAGTTTCTCCCTTTTGAAATAAACATCTGAAGTTTGCTCGCTGCCGGGCACCTTGCCCTCCATTGTTCCATTTCCCTGGCTGCCAGGATACTTGGAGGTGGACAGTATGTGAAAGACCTTGACAGTGATTTCGTTAGTGGTATCCATTCTTTACTACTTTTGAAGTTGCTCCTGAGGTATAGAGATGACGTTGCAGAAGCCTGTACTATGTTAAACCCCAGGAGTTTGTCAGGGTCCCAAGGTGAAGCTGCACTTTTTATTTCACCTGGAACAACTCTGGCCCAATAAACTCATATTCTCACCGTCGCTCTTCCCACCCACAGCTCCTTTATAAAGGGACTCGGAGGGGCCTGTGGGAACCCCATCCTCCTCTGTAATTGAGTGTGTGACCCTCTCCCAGCTACCCCGCAGCAAGTCCACAAGCAGCACCACCGCAGAAGCCCAGCCTTGCCACCAACAGCTGTTTGCAAAACACCCTGTGCAAAGTCATCCAAGGAAGGGGCACAGGCCACCCAGGTGCATTTCTAGCTTTTGCTGGCAACCATGTGAGCCAGTGCAGCTGCAGCAGGAGCCAGCCTTTCTCACGGAGGTACAACTTCATCAGAAGTCGGTGACAGTCTGCAAAGGAATATACTGTCCCCTCAGGTCCTGACCACGGCTCCAGGGTGAGCTCTGCAGAGCCAGGCACAGGGAGGCTTCGGGAGCTTTCTGGCAAGCAGCCTTGTACATGTAAGAAGTGGCTAAATATGTCATTGCTTAAGTAATGGAAAAGCTAGTCATCACCGTTACAGAGCAAAGCTGCTGCCCTTTGCAAGGGGCAGCAACTACGAGCTGTGTCACTTATCTGAAATCTCAGGAAGGGGATTTAGAACAGCTCTGGTTTTGTTGCTTTTGGACTTAAAAAGACAAGAAATGAGGTTTATTTTGTTTAGCCCGAGGGAGCTTTCAGATTCCTTCTTGTTTCCATTCTGCACCAGGGAGATACAGAGGAGAGCGTTTGGGAAAATGCCAAAATCCCATTTGGTTTTATTTTTGTTTCATTTTCAGTACTTACACATTTTTTCTAGAGGAATACTCATCTATACCACAACTAGGGAACATCTCAAATGTTAATTTCTGCTTCAGTTTCACAGCTACGAAGTACGGATATTATTCACTAGGGAACTGACTGATAAAATTTTAAAATGCAGGCTATATGAGGCAATATTATTGACTTACTGTATTTTACTGCTATGGATGTTCTCGGAAAGGATTCTTCCGTTCTGCACAGCAAAGAAAAATTTTGTAAAAGCTGTCCGTAGAAATGAACAGATGATTACTGTTACACCTTGCATTGTCCAAATTACAGAAGCAAAGCCCATTGGGATAAGAGATCAACACAGAAGTAGCACACATTTTTAAATGCCAGTATGTTTTTTCTTCATAAAGTTAATCAGTTAACAGTTATTAAAAAAGCAACAGAAAAAATAACCAGGAGTACAGCATTACATAGGTTCACAGAATCACAGAATGGTTTGAAATGGAAGGGACCTCTAAAGACCATCTAGTTCCAACCTCCCTGCCATGGGCAGGGACACCTTCCACTAGACCAGGTTGCTCAAAGCCCCATCCAACCTGGCCTTGAACACTGCCAGGGATGGGGCAGCCACAACCTCTCTGGGCAACCTGTACCAGTGCCTCACCACCCTCATAGCAAAGAATTTCTTCCTAATATCTAATCTAAATTTACCCTCTTTCAGTTTAAAACAGTTACCCTTCGTCGCATCACCACACTCCCTGTTAAAAAGTCCCTCCCCATCTTTCCTATAGGCCCCCTTTAGGTACTGGAAGGCTGCTGTAAGGTCTCCCCGGAGCCTTCTCTTCTCCAGGCTAAACAACCCCAACTCTCTCAGCCTGTCTTCCTAGGAGAGGTGCTCCAGCCTCCTGATCATCTTCGTGGCCCTCCTTTGGACTCTCTTGAGTAGGCCCATGTCTTTCTTATGTTGGGGGCCCCAGAGCTGAACACAGTACTGCAGGCTGGGTCTCACCAGAGCAGAGCAGAGGGGCAGAATCCCCTCCTGGGCTGCAAGCGCACATTGCTGGCTCATGCCCAGCTTTTCATCCCCCAGTACCCCCAAGTCCTTCTCCACAGGACCGCTCTCAATCCTTTCAGCCCAACCTGTATTGATACCTGGGCTTGCCCTGACCCAGGTGCAGGACCTTGCACTTGGTCTTGTACAATAATTTAGTTAACATCAAGCCTCCCTTCCACTTAGCACATACAAACTGATAATGAAAATTTGTGTGAACACCTGCATCTCCAAACTGACAGCAAGCTTCGGGTTTTCTTCCAGTGTTGAGTCTCATGAAAAATACCACGAGCACTGTAAGGTGACACAGCCTCTTGGGAGGTGATATCCTGAACATCTATTGCTTTTCAAATTCAGGTGATGGTGCTGGTTTCTCAGGTTCCAAGCCGGTATAGTGCCAGGAACACTGCAAGGCCATATAATCAATATAAGGGAAGGCAACCACTGCACTGCTCTTCTGTCCTTTCCTGGGCCAAAATGCAGCTACAGAATTTTTATAGAATCATAGAATCATTTAGGTTGGAAAAGACCTTTAAGATCATTCAGTCCAACCATCAACCATGCCCACTAAACCATGTCATGAAGTGCCCTGTCCACATGCTGTTTGAATACCTCCAGGGATGGTGACTCCACCACTTCCCTGGGCAGCCTGTTCCAATGTCTGACAACCCTTTCAGGAAAGAAGGTTTTCCTAATATCCAATCTAAACCTCCCCTGCC
>VYZV01004642.1:7918-18532 GCA_013401275.1 Pandion haliaetus | reverse complement strand
ATGGGGTTGTTGTGACCCAAGTGCAGGACCCAGCACTCAGCCTTGTTGAACCTCATACAATTGGCCTCGGCCCATTGATCCAGCCTGTCCAGATCCCTCTGCAGATCCTTCCTACCCTTGAGCAAATCAACCCTCCTTCCCAGCTTGGTGTCATCTGCAAACTTACTGAGGGTGCACTCAATCCCCTCATCCAGGTCATTGATAAAGATACTAAGGAGAACCGGCCCCAGTACTGAGCCCTGGGGAACACCACTTGTGGCCTGCCGCCAACTGGATTTAACTCCATTCACCACAACCCTCTGGGCTCGTCCATCCAGCCAGTTTTTTACCCAGCAAAGAGTACACTTGTCTAAGCCATGTGCCACCAGCTTCTCGAGGGAGTATGCTGTGAGAGACAGTGTCAAAGGCCTTATTGAACTCCAGGCAGACAACATCCACAGCCTTCCCCTCATCCACTATGAAATTTTTCCTGCAGCTATCTGTGCCAAATAAGCATGCAATTTTTTCAGGATGTTCAGTATACACTGTAATAAGAAAGATGATACTTTTTACTTGAATGGGGATGTATCTATGTGTCTTGGATGTTAACTGAAATCAAGGCAGGACATTTGTGAGCAGAGGTAGTATCTCCTATAAAATAAGTCACATTTACACATTAAAAACCCAGAAAAGCCTTCAGGCACTACAGCCCTACTTTAGTGTGACTAAAAGCTTTAGTTGTTTTTCCAACTACATTGGCCGGCTTAATAAAAATATGTTGCCCTTACCTGTAACCTCTGTGTTGCCTGGGTCATTAGTCAACCACAGCCTCAGCAAAAGTTCACTGTAATCTGAATCAGAGTTAGACTATTTGTAACTTTTTACTTTTAAATAAAATAACACACCTTTTACCATAACTTTCATGTAGGATAATTATTTCTGGAGACGTCTTTCCTTCATAAGCCTTAGATTTCTAACTACTACGGTTTGCAACAACAAACCACACTTCTCAAATATCTCTTTTAGCAGAACAATCCCACTGGTAAAGCATCGCAGCCAGTGCTTTTTAGGGGACTCTCTTCATCTCATGGAAGAAGAATCATTAATGGGCTAATGAGGAGATCTGCATCTATTTCCCAGTTTGTGTACCTACAAGCAAAACTGGTACTTTCACTTTTAGCCTACATCAGTGATTTATAGATGTCAGATGTTGAAAACTATGCTTAACTCTTCATTCAAGTGAAAAATTCAACTTAATGAAATCAGTAGGTTTGCATGAATAAATGCCGCATGAAATCAAGGTTTGCTGGATAGAGTTCACAGAACTGACCCAACCCATCACATCCCCTTAAGGCTCACCTACTTCTCCCGCATCCCTGCGCCCTCAGCACGGTGCTGGTTTTAACCACTGCCACAGCTGGCTGATCTTGCTGCCCTGGCAGAAAACCACTCACCCCAGACACCTCAGACACAGCCAGGGTGAGGAAGACCCCATCGGTGGGATCTGCTGTGGGACCGGCTGTGGTGACCGAAGCCCCCCTTCTCTTTGCAAACACTGCTGACACAAAACCACAAGCACCTTGCCACAGCGGGCGCTTCGCTATGAAAGACAGAAAGCTGCACTCTTTGACAGAACTCTGCCTGCGGTTTGTGGTTTGCTCTCGGATCACAGCTGCAAGTAATCACGTGTAGGTAAAGCAACTCTAGAAGTGCTGACTTGAGGACAGAGCCAGCTGAGGATCTCACTAACGTGATGACGTCCTCCTGGCCAGGGGGGCTTGACCAGGTGACATTGCCAGTTGCCTTCACTGTAATCATGAGCAATATCTGTATTATCATTGCTCTTATCACTATTGAGTTCCTAACAGCTTTTATCCATGATTATTTGAATAGAGTTAGATGTGTTAGATCTAGCATAGAAAGCATTAGCAAGTATTTAGGCGCTTAATAAAGTATACACACATTGGTAACTCTGATGTTTTATTGGTGTAATTCTCTCCCTACTGGAGCTCAATGGGTACTGTTCTTGTATCTCCCATTTGCAACCATTATCCTATGGACATTGGTCTGGTATTGTACAGAGACCCACTTTAAAAAACAGCTGGGTGGAAGCCAGGCAGCCGGGGAGGGATCTGGGCACTGTTGTGATCCAGACCTGCCCGACAGCCTGAACCTTTACCAATGCATAACCCTTCAGGGTAGTCGGGTTATGACACCGGCTCTCCCACAGCACTGCCAGCAAAGGGTGTTCTCCCCACACACATCCCCTCTCCACACACACAGCCAGAGGCTCAAGTACCTCTCCAGCAATATTATTTCCATTCCCCATCCTCTGCTTCCTCCAGTACCCTTCGAAAGCAGCAGCCAAGCCAAGGGGGCAGAGCGATGGGAGACTTGGGAATCAGCAAGCGCTGACTTTCACAGCTTGTGCTTGTACAATCTCAGCAGAACAGTGAGAGAGACTTTTCTTAATCATACCAGAAAGCACAGGTGCAAACTTCAGACCCGATTTCATTCCAAAATTCAGCATGAAATTGGGAACTGTACAACTTGCTATCGCCAAGGGCTTCAACAGTGACAGGTTGGTTTTAAAATTGGTTTCCTACAGACTAGACGTATTTCTCTGCCTGGTGTGATCTTCTATCCTGCAAAGACTGCTCTCACCAACCTATGCGCTCCATATGGGGTACGTTCATGAATTTCTGAGTCCTGACATTCTAATACTTTTCACACTGAAGGTGTCCTTTATTTCATGCGCAGCACTAAATCAAGTCAAGGGGACATTGCGGAACAAAGCACTACATGCAGAAGCAAAACATACAGCACCCAGCTTTACAGTTAATATTGTCCAATTAAGGTTTATGGTGCTGCCACATCAGGTCGAGGCTCAAGCTGCAGTTCAAACTACCGCAGTCATAGTTTTCACCTGACTTTCTTGAAAAGATGGCTCCATGATAGGACAAATGTAACTTGTTTATTCAAGCTGCTTGTGAAAGCAGCTTACAGAGCCTGAACGTCTTGCAGAGTCATCATGAGAATTTTCAATCCACAGCACAAAATACATTTCTCTGTTCTTCGCCTGGCTGATTAATGGTGGGAAAACAGATGGTGTTTGCTTATTTGTCAAATTAAACTAAACCCCAAAAACTATCACCAACAAAACACTCCTCCTGCATGATGTAGAGGGTTGCTCTTAACATCACTCTCATTAACATATCTCTCCAGGAAGCTCTAATTATCCAGCCAGTGGCTTTTTGGTCTCTTGCCCACAACTACTCATTCCTTCTGTCTCTGCATTGTCCCTTAAATGCCACCTCAGTCTCACTGCCTTAATTAACCACTCCTCACCTCCCTCCTTGTCCTGCTATTAGTCTCTAATTGCAAACAGCCAAGTCCCAGCCTTTCTCCATCTCCACCTGCAGTTTCCTGGACGCACGGCTCTCAGTCCCCCACCCTGCTTCAATCTCCTCGCTCACAGAAGTGCCTTTTGCTGCCTGTCCTTGTTTTCCCCACTGAGGTCTCCTTCCCCCACGAGTACCAACACCTCCTCTCCTTACCCATCCTGACGCTCCTCACCTCTCACCCAGTTCTGCTGCCTGCCATCCCCCCTCTCCCATCACATCCAACATCTCCCAGTGTTCCCCCTCCATTCCTCCCTACCAACTCCTTGACTGGCTCCCTTTCAAGACAACCCCTGCATTTTCTGTGCCTTCATGCGATATAGCAGTATAAGTAGAGACCTAAAAAGGGCTGGCAGGACAAGAGACTCAGAAATGCCCAACTCTGGGACATTAAATGGTTACCGTATTTTCAAATTAGGTGTGTATTCTAGCGCTTCAAAGCTCAGACAAATAAAATGGACTACTGCCTATATTTTTTAAAGGTAGCAACTTTAACATGCTGTAGGTTTTGTTCTTTGCATCAAAAAATAAAATAAAAAGAAAGAAAAAAGAGAATCTAACAGCCAGCCAACTCTCCCTCCTTTGTTCACAGCCACCTCAGTTAATAATTCTCTGTTCCTCTGTGATCATCAATGAGAAAACTGAGGGGAAAGCAAACTAACTGTAGATATTCAATCAATGCAATCTCCCTGAGAATAAGAACACGTTTAAAGTAAAAGAAAAAACCACCTTAAAAGCTTGCAGATAGTTATTATGCTTGAGAAGTACTGAAGAAAAGGGACTTATCTAAGCCTGGACATGAAGTTCTACTGATTCCATATGATAACAGCAAACATATGATTAAACGCTTTGCTGGACTTTACCCAGAAAATGCAGTTTTACAAAAGCCTGAGCACTCTTCCACAAATATGAACACGTTCATGAAACTTTCAAGCAAAATCTCCTATTACTAACATTATACTAAATGTCATACATGCAACAGCGTATTACTCATAATTGGTATTTTCTTAAACTGAACTGCATCTTTATTAATTTAAATAGTCAATTTCTATTGATGCAGTATGTTTAAAAAAAATAGCAATAAAAATGCTATCTAAGCAGCCACATGAGTCAATGCAGGTGTACCTGAAGATCTTACAATACTTTTTTTTTTAATATGATCCATGTCTTTCAATAGGACAAGACATCCATGTTTAAGTTTCGTCGCAAGCACAGGTAGTTGAGTGAGGAGGGAGGGAAGCAAAGCAATTCTCCATCCCCCCTGCACGACCCAAAGGGATGCATGCTCCAGGCCCCTCAGAGTATCACCTGTGTCACATCCCCACCTGCCTGACCTTCCTGTCATCTACCCTGTGGCTGCAAGAGTAGTGAGAAAGAGAAGGTTTTGTATTCCTTTAAAAAATGAAGAAACACACAAAGAACCCCAACAGAACCCGTCAGTACATAACAGCATTTCCTAGCAGATGATCGAGATGTGATTCAGAAGGCAGGCATTTGCATCTGATCTCATCAGCACTAGCTGGCTGAGTGGTCAGCGAGAGGAAGAGGAGGAGGAGGAGGAGAAGGAAAGCACTTCTGTGCTGTAGTCCTTATAAAATAGAAAACTTAAACAGGTCATCTCAACAGCACTGTGAAGGTGCCACATCTCCCTGTCAACCAGGAAAACAATGTAAGGAGGCACGATCAGAGGTGGACATCTAAATTTAAATGCAGTGAAATTAACTGATTGTGTGCTTTGCTTTTTTGTGATCAGTCGGGCACAGGTGTTTTCCTCTGATACTTCCCTATGCCTTGCTACCTTTAAATACCTTTCTATGAACAATGGTGTTGACACAGACCTACTTACCCTTTGCATAGACGAAAAGCAAGACAAGCCATCGCATGCACAAGAGAACTTTACAGATGAAGACCAGGCAACTTCAAACTGAACCTGATCATGACCGAACTTTGCAACCAGCCAAAAGATCACCCCAAAATGCACCCCAAAGAGTTGCAGCCATGCAGCTGCAGCTGTGCAAGGCGATGTTAAGCATACGGACAGTATCTTTGCAGCCTGGACCATATGGGCTGGGCAGGAGAACCCACCGTGTCCCAGAGCCCAGCCTGCCCCTCACCCAGCACAGCGCAGAGGGAAACTTTCTCAGAGGGGTTATCAGGGCAGGTCTGACATTATACAGGGAATGCACACAGAGAAACCTAACTTTTGGCTCTAAATAGAGAGCATGCTTTTTCAAATAAATGTATAAAGATGTATTTACAATAAATAAAAACAAACAAACAAGAGCCACTACATTATGTATCAGGTTTTTATACCCAACAGCTTCTTCCCTATCCAACAGAATCAGGAAGATCAAGCTATACGTTACAAATGCTTGTCAAGTTATTTGATGGACGACCAAAAGGAGTTCAATGAGGAGAAGGAAAATCAATACTTCTATAGACTCAGGGTAGTAATACACAAATAGGCATAAAAAAGGTCACTAAAATGTGCTCACGTTTTGTACTTCTCTTTGTGGCACTTACTAAACATCCAGAGATTGCTCGCATATCTAAAAAGTTAAAAAATTCCATGTCATTTATACCAAAGGCATTGTAAGTATAAACTGTTAAGTATATAAACATAACCTTTACACCTATTTACCTTAAACTGTGTAATGTGTTTTATAAGCAGTAACTTACTACATTCCCTCCTAAAAATTAAGACAATTCTAGCAAAATAGGATTTCTAAAATATCAAATATTATGAAGCACTCTTCTGTAAACAAGTCTTTTTGAAATGCAAGTGCAAAAAGAAAAAAAAAATCATTGGCACAAGATCAGTCGCATTTCTGACAATGCAGAGCTTCTTATCTTACCCAATTCTACGTGTTTCAATGCTTTCACATAACACTAAGAATAGAATTTAATCTGTAGACAATCTTCACAGCCATAGTATATTTTTATTTCACAATAATGGTTCTTCGTCGGGGCATTCAGCGGGATTCTGCTTTCTCGCTGTGACTTACTCTGCTGCTTGTGAGTTGCTTTGTTTTTCCATAGCTAAATCACCACTATTTTTGTACTTGTCAGCAAAATAATCTGAGTCAAAGCTTACAGACAAATCTGGAGGACTCACATAAACGTTTCCATTGTCTATTGTAACTTTATGAATCCTTTGTTTGACTCCTTTTGATTGCCACTGTGGTGTTGCTGATGGCTCCAAAGGGTTTATTCCTTCATATAATCCTTCTCCTGTTTCCAAAGTAATTTTATACTTATGCCAAGGACAAACAATACATGCTTGACCATTGATATCCTGCAAGAAGAAGAAAAAATAGCACATCATCAGCTTCTGATTCTTATCCTGGAAGAATCTCCAGGACAAAAGACATGTTTAGTGATTTGGCTGCATGGCTGTCTGCTATTTTACATATATAACCACATCTTTCAATGTCAGGTTCAGATAAAAGCATTCAAAAAGATGTGTTACGAGTTTTCACATGACTCTATGATGCTACGTTATTTTTATTTTGCTTACATACCTCTATTTCTCCAAGACGTAAAGGGCCTCCTTCATCTGAAACATGGTAGAATACAGTATTAATTTATGCAGCAGATTTTATGCTTAATTGTTGCAACATTGTGACTGTATGTGCAAATATCTTACGGTAGCAGCGAGAGTCCAAAGCATGAAATTTCCCTTCATGGTAGAAGACAACAACTTCTCTGCCATTGACTTTGGCTGTTATTCTTTGGGACTTCTTTATGTCATCTTCTTTGCCAATCAATATAAGACCATCTGGCTCCACTTCAACTGTTCCTGTGCTTGAGCTGCACAAATCCACATCCTTAGAAGACAAAAAATTCAAAAAGCTGCTTATAAAGCAGTTCACGTTTGGATTTCTATGTGTAGAATGGATGACTCAGTCCCAGAGAAAACGCTGACCCATTTTAACACGTGAGATGAAAGGAACAGAAGTTCCAGTAACAGACTATCAACATGCACACGAAGCAAAGCACAGGAGCTGGGTGATCATGTTTAGCCAACATCTTCACTAACAGAACGGGGACTAGGAAAACCAGCTGTGCAAACCTGATACCTGAGGCTGAGGCAAGATAAATTCTCAATCACTATTCATTTACTCTGCACTTTAATTGCCATATCCCATGGAAAGCTATATGCAAAAAAATACAAGGACACTACCTGTAAAATGCTTTTTAGCTATGCAATGGGAAAACAGTAGCATTTAGACATAAATCCAATACTCTTTAAATAATACTATGGCTAGAAATACAGTCTGATATAAGCTGATAAAAAATTTCCTCTGCAAAAGGGAAAAAAACATTTGTTTATTGAGAAGCTGTATTCAACCTGGCCTTTTGAGCAAACCTGTCTGCCTTTCACTTCCTCCTCTTACATATTCCAAATGTCTAATAGCCTCTCCCTCTCCCAGGAGAGGACGTAAGCATTCCTATTAAATTTGCTTACAATTAGCTACTGTGTTCCAGTCCCCTCTGAATGCCCAGCACAACCATACTACCCTCGCTTCTTCAGAAAATCAGGCTAAAAAAGGCCTTTCTGCATGCCGAGACCAAAGGGAAGCCGTGGATGGGGGGGATCCTGCTGCAGGGGGCTGCAGAGCCACGAAGAGCCACACCGTACCTCCGGTCTGCTCCAGATTGCAACGGAGATGAGAAAGCAGATGAAGAAATGGAGGCTCAGAATGATGAGGTCCAGCATCACCTCTCTTTGCTGTGCCTATGGCAGCTGTCCTGCCTCGTCCACAAACCTAACGGCATGCCTCGCAGCTGCTCTTTACATGCAAACCAGAGGCAGCAGGGCCGGCCCCTATAGCACCAAGGGCAGGATGTATGGAGGCTCAGCACGGCAGGACCCAGCTCTGCCAGGGCTGATAAGGAGCAGGGACGTGCTGGGGCTGGCCTGATAACAGAAGTGAGCTCTGTGTTCCTCCTGCCGCTGTCCTTGCCATGACCCTGTGCCACCATCACCTCCTCCAAGCGGGACGTGCCGAACTGAAACCCTGCTCAGAGCCACGCATTATGTTATGTGTTTATTGTGGATCAGCAACTGCGTGTTTCCTAATAAATCGTTACAGGTGGGAAGACTGGTACAAGTGACGGTGTGGCATTTTCAAGGCCAGCTGTTATCTGATTTGCACACACTCAACCATAAGGACTGACCCTCTGCTTTCCCATTTACAGGAACTTCCACCCAGTCTTACCTAGAAACTGAAACGTCACTGTCAGACTCGCAGGACGATCAAGTACCGCATTCACACTTACTTTCTTCAGAAAAATAAGCACAGCATGTAGCAAACTAACCACAAGAACTGGACTAGATCACCAGTTTTTTACTCTTTTTACACCTTTCGGCTCACTCTGCCTATGAACTTTCCAAATGGGCCAAAATCTTAACATGCAGAAGCCTGTAGTTAGAAACACTCTTATGAAGACACTTCTAAAAAATTGTGTGTCTATATACAAACACATACAGAAACACACACACACGTGTATCTACAGACATCACTGCACACAAACACATACATATGTATGTCCAAATAAGTCTTAAGGTAACACTCAGCAGCAAACCTCCAGCTCATTTAGTGATGACATTTCTACAGTCAGCCTGGGTCTTGTGTACGTAAATTATCTACACACCCTGGTCTGAAACCTGGCTCAGACTGTCAGCACTTTGTAGACCCTACATGGCCCAACGGGCGTACACAATTAATGGCCAACAGCTTCATTTTACAGTCAAAACTTCCACATTTAACCTACAAGCCCTTTAACCAACCCTCTTACTGCAGGCCTACTGTTGGCCACTTTCTCATCCATAAAGCGGATGTGTAACTGCAAAGTATGAATAGAATATGAGAGAATTCAACCCAGAGCAGCCCAGGAGGCAGTGAAAGTCCCAAAGGCAACAGCAGCTTCTTGCCTAGAGGAGTCCCCCAAGTTTGGGACAGGACCCAGCATAAGTGAAGGGCAACAACAGGCCTCCCAACTGGTTTTCACCCGATGTCACCTTCTCCGCTTCCGTCTCAGCCCCTGGCTTGGTGCCACCTGGACGACACTGCCTGCACAGCTGGAACCAGATGAATGAAGGCCTGCTTTCTCCTCCCTTTCTTTAAACAGTGCAGCCATGGGCGTTAAGTGTGGATCCAGAGATAGCTGAGCTGGTGAGCATTGCCCACCTATGCAAAACATATTAAAACAGCAATTTGTCTGCCTGCCCTCTCACAGCCCTTGCAAAACGCACTCTCCACCACACTCTAAGGTGAAATAACAACCAGTTTTGCTTGCTCCCATTTTTTCCAGGGTGATGACCGTGTTAAAACCATCCACTGAAACAAGGGATGGTGTACCACGGCCCACGTAACACCCCTGGGTCCCAGGACAGAATCCTGACCTACCAACCAGCTACCAGAGCAGCACGTAGGAATGGAAGTAAGAACATTTCAGTCACAAAGAGGAAAGGTTATCTCTGCCGCTCCCCTCCCCCCCCGCTACACACACTCTTGAAGTTGATTTTCTCCTAGATTTTTCCCAATGTTTTCTTCAGGGTTTGGCTGCTTTGACTGAGTCAGGCCGTTTTCTGAGTCAGGCGCCCCTGCAGCCATCTGGCGGGAACAACCGTGGAAGGGACTCGGGAGCAGCGAACGGATTCGTTTTCCGGCTAGAAACGCATCTGGGTTTAGGAGTCGTCGTAATTCATGGCTGTCCCCGGCTCCGGATCCTTCTCCCCCTTGGGGGAAAGGGAAAGCTGGTGCGGACCCGACGTGCCCCTCGCACACAAGCGGCGAAGCGGGCAGCCGTCGGGGTCCGCCCCGGGCGCCATCACCCCGCCGTGCGGAGACCACAACAGGGGGCGGCGGGTCGCCCCGCTCCCCCACCGCTCTCCCCGGCCGTCCTGCGGAGGATGGGGGTGCCGGGGGCCGCCTGCGGCCCCCCTCCGACGCGGGGGTGCTGCCGGCACCGGGCGGGCGGAGGCTACCGAGCCGCGGGCTTAGACGCCCGCCGGTGCCGGGGATGAGGACGGCCGAGGCTTAGACGCTCGCCGGTGCCGGTGCTGGGGGCGGTGGGGGGTGCGATCCGCCGTGCGCGCAGCCCACCCCCCGGTGTCGGATGACGGCCAGGCCCTATAAATGCCTTCGGGCAGCGCCGCGCTGGCCGACCTGGCGGGCCGCTGGCTGGGCGCTTCTGCCGCGGCTGGCGGCCGAGCTCCGCGCCCCCC
>VYZV01004641.1:461490-489975 GCA_013401275.1 Pandion haliaetus | reverse complement strand
CCCCAAGCTCACTGACCAATTCCAGAGAACCCCGGGAACGTGAACTGCGCATGTTGAGACCACCGACTAACACCTATAAAAGAAGGAAGAACGAGTTCTCGGCACATGCCCTCCGGAACTGGATCTCTACGCTGGCTGGACCAACACTGGACCCAGGACTGGTGAACCTTTTTTCTTCTCTCTTTTTCTTTTCTTTCTGTCTTTCTTTCTGTCTTTCTCTCTTTCTTGCTCTTTTTCCTCTCTCTTTTCCACAGTCCCTACACCCCATCCTTTGAAACATAAACTGTTGACCAAGTCTGAGACTAGGAGTGGATCTAGCTGCCCCTGGGCTCCTCTTTGAGAAGGAGTCCAGAAAGCAAGGGGGTCTGCTCTGAACCTCATGACTCAACGGGAGGGATCCCCTTCTGACACAGTTTCATGTTCCTTTCTCCACTTCTTTTTCTACACCTCCCTTCTCTTTTCAAACAGTGGCTTCATGACATGATGCAAGGTTCATACTGATAGATTCACTTGTACTTGGGCAAGGTTACCTAGGTTGAATAAATGTTGATTGTTGTTTGAACTCCCCTGGTGTCGTTTCACCTTAATTGTGACAAAGGAAGTCCACGAACCTGAGTCGCTCCAACTTTGGGACGCGACAGACCTAATGTGGAAGATAACTCCCAAGCAGGAGGTTACAAGCAGGGAAGTCCCATTGCAGGGGACACAGTGGGACCAGGAAGCAGAAAGAGAAGGAAGGGACTTCCCAAAGAGGAAAGAGGAAGAACTTCAGAGTCCTGGAAGACAAAGCTACAGAAATGGACAGATGGCACTGGGGTGGGAGGGCAGAGGAAAAGATGAGAAGCAATTTCACAGGACAGTAGGGTACATGGCACATAGGGGCATCAGAAGGATTAACATGAAAGCCAGAAATGCTGAATAGCAGGATGGGAGTATAACATGAGTGAAGCTGGGATTGATGATGACTTTCCAGGACCAAGCTAAGATATCTGAACAGAAAGAAAAGATTGTCTGCCTTTTGGGAGGAAGGATGAGAGAATAGGATTGGAGGCCAGAAGGGACTCAAATAGGCAGAGAAAATTCTGAGGAAGGAAAGAATGTTGAATATATGGAAAAGAGAATTAGTGATGCATGAGGGACTTCTGGGAGTGGAAATCTCCAGGGCAAAAGGGTAAGGCATAAGTGAGTGAAGAAAGATGTTGATAGGGATGATGAAACTTGTCTCTTCAGATATCACAGGCTACATAAATGTTGCTCTTCTATTCAAATAAATAGAAAATTACCCATTGGTTTCAGTGAGGAGATCAGTTCAGCTGTAAGGATGTGGATTCTCAGTAAAGTGTCAACCTGGGGTGCATGGAGAGGGGATAGGTACTTGTCCAGCAATTATATGCTGTGTTTGAAAAATATTTATTGAGGATGTATTCTAAGTTTAGTAAAGGTAATTTGGTTGAGCATTTGTCGAGAGTGTGGGGAGAAATTCCCTAGTTGTCTGTGGCCCTAACAAAATGAGAGCTGGACCCTCGTGAGAGCTCATTCCCTCCAAACTTAACACCGTAGTTACTCACTTAATCTGATTATTCTTTACACTCCTAGTTTGTCCAATTGCAGAAGCCTGTGTCAGGATTTAAAATTCACCCCTTAAAACTGCATCTTGGTTTAACGACATAGGTCTTGTTAATGTTAATTGAAATTTGCTATCTGAGTCCTTGGAAAACCATTTCAAATTTTACTCTCAGCTTTCAGTCTGTATGCTGACTTATCTTTAAACTCACTGTGAAAGATACTTCTGGTTGTCAGGCAAATACTGTTTCTAATTAATTAAACTTTAAAAATTTCTCTTTCCTGATATAAGTAGAGGAATATTTAGTTAGTGTAATGCCCCACTTTGTCTATAGGATATATGAATCATTAAGTATCAGCTACAGAATAACTCCACTCTGAGATAACATTCATGAATGGTCTGTATGTCAACTTACCTTTATTAATCCTTCATTAACCTTTTAACATTCAGCTTCCCATTTCCAGTATCACAGAGCAGACATCAGCTATGTGGACTAATCAATAGTTCTTCCTGCCACAAGGCAGTAATACAAAACAAGATTATATGGTATTTTTTTCCTTCCTTTTAGACCACACATGTTTGCATATGATGTGTTTTTTGGAAATTAATTCTTCCCCCAAGCATAACGTGAATACTTTGTTGAGTATTTTTGATGTTAACTCTAGTTTCCACAAGCACAAAGTGTACATCTACAATTTTTCAGCACTTGCAGTGTGCAACATTTTAAAATTCTTGTGACTTCGGATAATTTTTCCTATCATTTTTCATCTAGCTTGTACAATTTCCCTCATATTACTCTCTTTAATCCTACTGTCGCTATCTTGAATTTTAGATTTTTCAGTCCTTTTTACCCTCAACACCCTTGGCATTGAATGAGCTTCTTACAGGCTTTATGGAGGACTCTATTGTCAGCTGAAAGACTTCTCTGTATTGCCAGGTACTAACTACTTTTAAAAGTTGGTTTTAAATTTATTTTTGCTGCATTTATGTTTCCCCTCATTAGTCATAGCTCAGGATTTTCACGTTCTCTCTTTTGAGCTGCAACCTCCTCTCTGACATGCTGTGTCTCTGATTTGTGAATAACCTCTGTTGGTCTTAATTTTTTTGCACTTTTGTCCTAATCATGGTTCTTAAAAAAACAATTACTTAGCTGGGTCAGCTCCTGCTACAGAGGTAACACACTTTTATAATATACTAAATTGATCAGCTTTTGGATGTCATGTTTTAGTACCACACTCTGAGTGCCTTTTATTAACTGTATAAATGGTGTGGTCTCTCTCAGAAATTTCACTTGACTGCCAGGCTAGCCATTGCAGCATTTTAGTCGTCTCAAAAATGTATCAGAGTGTTCTAACAGAGTCTCTAATTTTACTAAAAATACTTGCAAAATTGACTCAGTACAAATGTCTTCTAATTTCCACTGTCTAAAAATGGTGAGCCATGTGTCACAAATGCCTATCCAGGCATTCTGTAATCTGCTCGCATAGCATGGTATGTAAAAGAAGCATTTCAAATACCTGGCATACATAGTCTAAAAGCATAAGGCTAAAGAAAATAATAATACTATGATATCTAGCATAATACGATTTTCTCATTGGTTCCATTATGCTATTAATCTTTCTAGCTGTTATTCATGGCATATGTTCTTCTTTATTGCCTTCTATGCATTTCTTTATAGTCCACCTCAATGATATCCAGTTTTTATAATACCCAAAATCTTGAATATGCCAGATTCAAAATGTCTGCTCTTAGTTTTCAGGGTTCTGCCAACAAAATAATTTAACCTAAGCATTCATTTCACACTGCTGAGCCCTGGGTTTGCAGCTTCATTTGCAGTCACTCTTCTGTCTGAACACATCTCCTCAGTTCCACCATTTCATCATTTTCTTCTCCCTGTCCCACTTCATTTGTGTTCATTTCATGAGGCGTAGCATATCTTGTAATGCAGTATATATTCTTCTGCCCTGACCTGTTTTGTGGTAAGCATGCAAATGCACTGGTTTTGGTGAGCCTTCTTGCTATCTTTTCTGAAGTTATCATTGTAATCCTAGTCATTTTATATTTGCAGAAATTAAAATGTTAAAAAATGTAAAACTTCTGCTTATTTTGTAATTTAATCAAAACCAGTAATTTTACAGAAACAGGCAAGTGATAGGTATCCACACTAACACAAACTCCCTTTTTCTTTCCTTAACAGAGGCAGTCATTTCTCACTAGGATGTATTTTGAGGTTGTGATTATTTTGGTGTACAAAGACTTTCCTAATGCCACAGAGAGTATTTGTAGTAAACCTTTTTTAAACATCTGTGAAATTATATGTATTTCAGTACATTTGGATAAAATCACCTATTTTTTTGTCAGTGATAGGAAGGTGTGTGCATTTTCTTAATCTTAAGAATGTGAGTCATTTAATCCTGCTGGTGTGATTTAGTCTTACAGAGGCTCGATTATTAGCTGAGCACTGCCATTTGACTAAGTTATGCTAAGTGTTACATACAGAAGAAAAGGGGTTTTTAGTGTTTTCCTTCAATTAATATATGCATTCTTCCATGCTATTTTTTCTTTTTGTTTTAATAGCTTTTCTGAGGTATTATTTCTAGGCCCAGTTGCAGCATACTAACCATCTTGCTTTCTGCCCAGATTCTGTTCCATTTCCTTGTCTCCCCTAAGCTACAAACTTCAAACCCACCTGTAACAAACTTTTCTAAAGGTTTGCTTGTCCCACAGGAATTTAGCTTTCATTTTGCTTTCTCTAATACACATTGCATACCTTGTCACTTCACTTCCATTATGTCCTGTCATTTATATTATAATAAGTCATTCCTGAGTTAATCAACATGCCTACTTACAATGCTTATTAATGTGACACATTGTGGTGTTCCTTCTTCTGTGACCACTAAATTTTAAAAGCATGTTCCTACTCCTCTCATACCTCTCCCTCTTTGAAAGTGATTTTTATATTTTACTCTTTGTTTTCTCATTATTTTCCCCACGCTCCTTGCCATCTTAATTTCCTTTATCTTACATACCCTTGTCAAATGAGTTTANGATGCCAGAGGTCAACAGGACATAAAGTTATGGTTTCGGTTGCACATTTAATTTAAGAAAAGATGCAACAAAGGATCACAACAAAGAGCAAGACAAGAAGAGTGAAGGATACCACTCCAGATCAGCAGATACACTTTGGCCTAAACTCATATTATTTTCAACACCTATCTGGGACATCTAGTTAAGCCTGGTTACCCCAAGTCTTTGCAGAGTCTACAGGGAAAGACAGCTGGAATGAAGCACTGTGGGAGCTAGCAGCCTCCACACTAGGCTTCTATTGCCAACGTGACTTGACACCTTACTTCAGTCCCTCAGAAGACCCGGAAATCCTGGAAGTTTAATCTTGGACTTGAAATAACTTTCTATCTCAGTATAGGCAAATACTTGCATCGAGCCAGTATCAAAATTTCCTTCCTACAGCTAGTGCCCATTGCCATTTGTAAAGCCTCTTTGTCAGTATAGATGCAACAAATCTGGCACGAGGATAGGAAGTGCCACACTCAGCACTCCCATACTCTTGACTGAGATATGTGATGAGAAAAGTGGAGTTTGTCATGTTTTCCTCATCCTTACAACACATGCTTGCATTCAAGTTCCAGTTTAGGCTTAGTTTTAAAGGCGAATCATGGGTCTTTGTATCATTTCTTGTGGAGGCTCATTGTCAGGAATATTGCCTGATACTGAGATGAAACAGTTGTCTGAATTGTCTTGTGAACAATTATAACTATGGAGTCTACCACTTAAAATAAATCTTCCACCCTTTTCTTATACCAACGTTATTCAAATATTGGCAGAATGTCAACACATCTTCTCCTCTCTACACTTTACTGCTGCATCTGAGTATACAAATGATACTTAGCAAACTTGGTGGTTATAGTACTGCATGCATTTTCACCTTCTTCCCACATAAGTGGCAAAAAAGAAGGAATTTCTTTGTTTCAGTTTCCATTCAGCCTACCTCTTTCAAACCACACCAACACACCAACTTGCAAACCCCATTAGCTGGGGAGTAAAGTACCATTACCATACATACTTAGTTCTTTCTTCACAGGTCAGCCCATCCACATATCTTGTTACTTATCTCTGAACCACCAGCAACTTAATGACATCATTTTTTTAATGTAGTGCTAACAAATAAACATAATATTTCAGGAGTTATTGCATCAGAATCCAACTCACACAGACTACTGTTGCATTTGCCTTTTCACTGACATATACTGTAGGCTTGTATCTACAGGTCAGGTCTATACTTGAAAGTTATGTTGCTACAATTTGGATGATGATCTTGTTATTTAAAAAAAATGTGCACCTTAATGCAAAGATGTAAGTATAGGTGTACTTTAGATAGAGGTTGCTTAACTCCATTCCTGCGTGGAATATCTATACCATTATATAGTACCTTTGTATCTGTACGATCATGAGCGCTCAAAGAAGATTGTACAACTTTAAATATATATCTTATAGTTTAAGTAGGAGAACTTGCTGTTTAAGATGAGCTTTTTAGTTCCTCTAATCACTCAGACTTTTTCAACCCTAAAAACTTCCAAGTTTTCCCTCCTAGTTAAATATTTGAGCTTCAGATCATTTTTTCCTGAGGTATATTAGCTTTCATTTTTCCCATGTTAAATCTCATGGGCAGTTAGCCAGCTTCTTTATTACTCCTCCTATAATCTTTCAACCCTCCCTTCATTTTATGCTTTTGGAACCCTTTGTGCTACAACCAAAGTGAAGTCTGGAACATACATGCACACAGCTACATACATTTTAAATTGCTAAATGCACCTTTTTTCCTGAAGAGTGGGAATAGATTTACTTTCTTCATAGCTTCACACTGATGTAATGTCACTGTTTTCTATAACATTGCTTAATGTGAGAGAAGAGTCAGGCAGCAAGGTCCTGATTTGAAGTCTACTGTTGAAAAGACCCTTATTGACTTCAGAAGGCTTGGGATTTAGCCATAAATCTGTAAAACCAAATGATAGGGTCAACGGTTTAGTACTCTATAAATTTCATTTAATAAATGAATGTAAAATTTGTTCCAAAATGTCCCTATAAATTTATAACTCTCTTTTCTCATTCTTTAAATCAATATAGATGCAACACAAGGAATGTATCAGTGTCAAGCTATCAATAGCTCTGCCACTGTTGTCTTTTGTTTTATATGTTTTTCCCTTTAAAGCTAGGAATACAAATATCTCTATATTGTTCATTTTTTTATAACTATATAAATTCAAATTCAGAATTATTTATCTGGTTTTATTTAATTATAGCTTTTTAAAAAAAATAATACAAATTCAAAATCACACACTGACAGAAAAAAAATCTGTCTGGAAAATTTTAACCCCATTTGATATGTCTTAATGAAACAACTATGTTAGAAACCCAGAGAAAGGAGGCTCTGTAACAGCAGCAATGACAGTGTTAATGGTGCTACTGCATCATACAGAGCCTGCAGAGGGCACATAGGCTTTCTTCAGAAAGATACGGAAGGACGTTGATGGATCTCATAAAGCTGACAGGTCGTTGCTATCCATTGTCTTGCAGAACAGATTAATAGATTCATTGGTTCTTACTAGACAAAACTGTTCACAGCAGATAGAATTTATCCTGAAATGTTGCTGCATTCTGCTTGCTGGTACAAAATGCTCTTCAGCTTTCCATCTTTCAGTTGCTGGCAGGTGCTTAAATAAGAAACACAGAGAACCCGTTTACAGTTATGGGTCTCTGTCCTTATTCATAATTATAGTTATTAGATAGATTTTAAAAGCTCTTTTTGTCCAGAATAGAACATTACATAGACCCCAGGGGCACAATTAATCACCCTTCAGATATGTCAGCACTGTGATACAAGAGTTGGTAAATTTCATACTATTTTTTTTGTGTTGGATGGAAATCAAAAAGGAACTATTTGGCAATATGCCTCAGATCATTACAAAGTTGTCTGCTGTGGCACTCCAACCTTGACAGCAACAGATCAGCTCTGGAGGAAACTTGCAGAGCCAAAGGGGACCTGTAAAACCAAACTGGTGCACATTCTGTTATCCTGAATATTTTCACCTGAGGAACTCTGATGTATTTGTTATAATAAAGAAGCAGGAAAAGGAGGAAAAAAAATCTCATGCCTTTTACATCAGTGAACCAAATAGAGCAGTAGTACAGATATTGGAGAACAGTTAGGATTTGTGTGAGTATTCCCGTTGATGGGAATAAGTGATGGCTCATCAAGGGCATGTGTAGGGTTCATAACCTGGCTCTGTATTGTCTTGGAACTGATCTAGCAACTGTGTCGTGGTTTAACCCCAGCTGGCAGCTAAGGCCCATGCAGCTGCTCAATCACCTCCCTCACAGTGGGATGGGGGAGAAAATCAGAAGGGTAAAAGTGAGAAAACTCATGGGCTGAGATAAAGACAGTTTAATAGATAAAGCAAAAGCCGTGCACGCACGCAAAGCAAAACAAGGAATTCATTCACTACTTCTTATTGGCAGGCAGGTGTTCAGCCATCTCCAGGAAAGCAGGGCTCTGTCACCTGTAACGGTTACTTGGGAAGACAAACGCCATCACTCTGAACATCCCCCAGTTTATATACTAGGCATGACGCCATATGGTATGGAATACCCCTTTGGCCAGTTTGGGTCAGCTGCCCTGGCTCTGTCCTCTTCCAAGTTTTTGTGCCCCTCGATCCTTCTTGCTGGCTGGGCATCAGAAGCTGAAAAATCCTTGACTTAGTCTAAACACTACTTAGCAACAACTGAAAACATCAGTGCCTTATCAACATTCTTCTCATACTGAATCCAAAACATAACACTATACCAGCTACTAGGAAGACAATTAACTATGTCCCAGCCAAAACCAGGACAAACTGTTTCATCATACTCTCTGTGTCCACTACCTTTCAAACTGTGTGCAAAAAAATTACAAAATCTGAAAAGATGATAGCAAACATTCCTAGTTTATACCCTGCTGTTACAAAACAGGAGAATATATGTGGGCTCACAAGTTAATGCTTTTTACAACTGTGATTTTGTATTATATCACTCATTCCAGAATACTGGGAAATGTTTTGCAATAACTCTCACACGATATTACCGGTCTCACAGTGTTATTTGAGATAATGGCTGAAGTAGGCTTGATTACTATGATTGCTTCTTGTTCTTCACTTTGTACTGTATCTCCATCTTGTTCATTTAACTGAAGTGTATTTGCAAGTTAAAATCTGAAACTGCTTCACCATATAGATTTTGGCTTTAAGTGTTTGCTTAAATCTCCTCTTTTCAAGTCCACAGGGGAATCCCGCTGAGCCATGAAAACAGAACTTCCTTGGTTAAAGAGAAACCAAAACAGTGCCAGCCATATTTCATTGTCTTTCCCAAGCTGAAGGAGAAACAAGCACATATTTGCAAAAGTGAAATAGTAATCTGGTTGCTGGACTTTATTGCCTACACAAATGACATCCGTGCACATCATATGAGAAAGCTAGATCTTGTATAGATTACAGCAAATGGAAAGGCTTTGTGACAAAAGTTTTGCTTCAAAAAGTGATGAGTCTATGGATCTTCTCAAAAAAGAGCATTCATCTTAAACTCTGCTAAGGCTATTGGCAGGTGACTAGCTAAGTGGTTGTAAACCAGGGTAAAAAATGGCTTCTGTGGAGGTAGAAGGTACTTTCGATGTACTTTGTCTCTCTTGAACAGTTCCATTTTGATGCTTGAGAATGACACAGCAATTTTTAAATGCTGTTTCTGTTTTGGTGAGAGATCATGGTCAAACTAACACCATGCATCAATGAATTGGAATATAGTCTACTAAATTTATGAAGACAGAAAATCTTCAGGCTGCCTTTTGCTATTATTCTCCTGGGTGGTGGATGTGAAGAAAATAAGATGTCCTCGGTTGTAAGGGGTTGGGATAGAGTTTAGAGTATCACAGTTGTGTACCTGCATGTCTTCTATATTGTGTCATATAGGCTTACATATCTGATATGAAAATTGGGATAAGGGTATCCCTCTGATGCATAGCTGTAGTTCAAGACTAAATTATGATACTCTAATGCACTGAAATTCACTAAATAGGGGCCAAATTAATGGTAATAAGGTGCATGGGTGAGCTGAAATTTCTGACTGAGAGATTTTGATGCTGATTTAAGTTTTAGGTCAGGCAGGCTCCAGTAAATACATACTTATTCTCCAATCTGCCAGTTCTGACCAGTGGGCATTCTCCTCATCAAAATATACAGTGCTATGGCTAGTCAGAGCTTCTGGGGCTTACCTTAGGCTCTAGTGGTATTTTTTACTCCCAGTGCTGTATCTTGCTCTCTGCCTTTAGGAAAAGTGAATGTATGATAATCAGTTTGCTCCTTCAGAATTACAGGAAAAAAGGGGAGGGACAACTATACCTTGGGGCTTCTCTAGTTCTTTCTCCTGCCCAGAAACAATCTAATCTTTTAAACAAATACAAAAATCTGAGTTTCTAATCGAGGGCAACAGCTCTCAAAAGGTCTTTCACTGTCCAAAACCAGTTTTAGACCAAATGTCTACAATTTAAAAAGAAATATAAAAATCTCCTTCTTCCTGCACTCTAGCTTTCAAATTACTGTACAATAGCTCAATTCCATGTAAGTGTTCCAGGTTGTTTACAGGAGTCTAAGTGCTCCTTGGAGTAGCCTGTCCATCAGCAGGGCTACATACCTCAACCTCAGTAAATCCAGGTTCAGGGAATGCAGAATAGCTCATTCTTCAGATTCATTCTAGGTTTCGGGCTCTTCAGTCTGTACCTGATGATGTGTCTAAAAGGTGTACGCAGAGGCACACTCTGTAAAATATCTGCTAGGGGAAGGCTTTTAGTGATCCTAGCTTGTCCATCATAAATCTTCTGCCAGAAAATATTCCCCTTGGATCCACTGCTTATGGCATTCTTCCTCACTCATTTCAGTTACAGCAAGTCAGATAAGTGAGCCCTGCGATTTAAATAGTGTGAGCCAACCTGGCTCATCTTTGCAGAAACATATTAGGGAGTGATTATATGAGCAATGGAGTCAGGAGACACAAGGCTGAGTTGGAGGGAAGGAAGGAGGTGGAATAATCTCTCAAGAAGGTCAGTAGCGGGCAGCTGTGGACACACTGGGGAAGGGAATGGGTTGCACTTGCACAGCTGGAGCTGGACAGCAACAGCCGTGCAGTCCTCAGAGGCCGTTGTGCTGGGGGCTGAGGCAAATGATGTAGAATAGGTACCAGGGAGTACCAAACCAATTAACAACATCCCTAGTTTTGATGCCAGGTAATTCAGGAAAGGTCCTGAATTATGCTTCAACATGGCTGGTAAGACCATGGCTGTGAGAGCAGGCAGTGCCTGCTGTGGAGCAAGACAAGGTGGATTTAACTGCTCTCTTCATTGCCCTGTTTCCTTAGTTGCCTGCTCTTGCTGCTCTGGCAGGAAGTCCACTACACTCACAATACACTGGAAGAAAGGGCATTTATGTGTATTACTGATACACTTCGCCAAAAAAGGACATTTAAGCCAAACTGGTTAATTTGCACTGAAGCACATAAGAAATGCTTGTGCAGCCACGTCTGCTGTCTCTGTTATGGGGGTTGTATTCTCCTGTAGATATGTAATAACAGGAGGTGACATTTTTAAATGCCCTGGCTGGTTTTTTTTTCAGCGAGCAGCTGACTAAAGCTTGACCCATTTATTTCTAAACTGCTTCCCTGCCACTGATGCAGTTACAAAGAGATCAGCTCTTTGGTGCAGACAAAACCAGAACCGATCTTTACGGCTTTTACTGCTGCACTTCAAAGTAGACTCTTTCCAGAAAGAATTGGGAGGCAACTGGGACGCTGGCAGATTTGCCAGTGTCATGCAAAATATGCTTTTGCAGAGGGGGATGTGAAATGAAAACATTTGCTCAGAGAGGTTGTATTTCAGTTTTTTGTGTTTCCTAGTGCCAAAAGGTGAGCAAACATATTGCAGGCCTTCACCTGGGTCTAATGCCAGGCAGGTGGAGTCTGTGAGGTGATTCTCTGGTTGAGTCGCAACATTCTTGCATCGTGAACAAGGTATTGCAATGCCAGGAGGCTAGCTACAGTGTGTCAATGTTTGAGATTTCATCTTCTTTAAAGACTGAATTAAAAGCAATGTAAGCTTTTTCATTCTCTCTGTGTCTCTCACCTTTTTTTTTTAAGAATAGAAAAAAATAGCAGCATTGCAATGTCACAGTATTGAAAAATTTGCATTTTTTTATCTCATTTTCTTCAAACTTTCCCTTTGCCATATCTGTGCCCTCTTATTAGTGTCCCCTTTGCTTCCTAACTTTGTTTCATAAGCCCTTCTTTCCCTTTTTTTCCTCCCTTCTTTGCTTGTCTCTGACACATAACCTTTCTATCTTCCTTTTCCTTGCAATTTATGAAATTCTAGTTTTCCATAAGATTTCTCATATTACAGGAGTACTATCTAAATGCAAATATTTAAGGAAAAACACAAGATAAAGTGAAGTACTTTATCACTGAATTGTGCATTCAGCTGGCTTCAACATTACGACAGTAGCAGCTAACAAAACACCTAATAGTAATCCTTAGTAAAAAATTTTTTAAATTACTGTTTTAATCAATAAGAAAGTTTTCCTTTGTATATCTCTTATGAACTGTCTTTTTCTTATTGCTTATGGGAATATACTTGAAAATAATATATGTATTCAAAAAAATGCCCAATGAGACAACAGTAAAATACAAATAATGCGTCTGTGAAGCCTCACTCGATCAGTACATTTAGAGTGCCAAAACTACCATTGTATACTCCTCTACAGAACCCTCTGTGCAGGAATTTATTCATATCACCTGTTTATGAAATGCATTCAAAACAAAAACATCATAATTAGGCCTTTATACCAGAATTCCAAAACAATTGAAATTCAGCTCTTCCCTATAATTTTAATCTGGCTAAAATCAGACATAATTGCAAAGCTGAAGGAGCTTTTTTTGCTCCTAGGATCTGGTCTAGATGAACCCTTTGATAATATCATGTGAGACGAGTTGATATAAAGCGATTTCCAATACAGGATTGGTAGTGACAGTGATAGGCACCTGGAATCACCTATGATAGATGGACAGATAGGTAGGATAAGCAGTTTTAAATCAGTTTTTCTAGGAAATTAAATCTTCAACTCCTAAGATCTCCAGAGTAGTTTAATTTAGTTTCCACTGGGCAACCCATCTATAACAGCACCCTTTACTCTATGAGCTGTGATTTAGGCAGCCAGCATTTTCAGGGGAAGGAGTGACTCCCTTACCACTTGCATTTGCAGAAGCCTTCTGACACCCTGGGTTGGCAACCTTTGGCTCTCGCTCCACACCCACCCCGGCAGTCACAATCCCCGAGGCTCAGAAGGGTGCTGTTCCTGCTGCCCCATGGCACCTTCCCACCTTGCTGCCACATCTGATCTCAGGCAAAGTCATCCCTTTCAGGTATCAGCTGGTGGCTTCCCAGGCTGCAGCAGCACTACTGGAGCACCTGTGCCAGTGCAAATGCCACACCATGCTAGGAAAGGCACAACCTGACCCAAGGGCTTTCTGCACTATAACAATATAGCCGGCTCCAAAAGTTCAGTGGGTAAATTGGAGATGATTGTCCCTAAAGAGACAAATCTCTCATCTTTTACTCCACCTTTGTCTGGAGGACTTACTTGCTTTTGCATGACTACTTTACAGTGTTTCCACTCCTACCTTCCTGTGAGTTCGGAAAGTGTGACACTCCCATTTCAAAGATAATGATCCAAGGCAATGGTGCACCTTGTCAGAGACTGCACCTACCCTGCTGGTTATCTGTCTTGACCAATGGTCCCTTGGCTATAGGCTAGGTGACAGACTGATTGTACATTTCATGTTGCTCCCTCTAGAACAGACTGGGTGCATCCACACTGACTAGCCAATGACCCTGTGTATCCTTTTGGTTCCAAGTGGTGGCCTTAATGCATATGCCTTTTTTGTATGTGTTTTACACTTAAAAGTGCCTAAACCTGAGAACTGTCACAGCTCACTAGAGTGATGTTTCTGGCATGCCCCCAAGGGTTCTGTTCTCAGGCATGAAATAAAAGTTTAATATGGCCTTAGATTTATTGCCTTGGATATTTTACACAGATATATTTGAAGGATTTTAGAAAAAAGGATGAGCAAACCTGGTAGTCTTGTCTACACTGCCTGCAGTGAACTGCCACTTGAGGGAAGCTCCCCCACATTTCACCCAAATTAGATCTTGGAGAGAGCAAATTGAATTAGTCCCAAGGAGTAATCCAAGGGCAAAACAACACGCGCATGCTGTGTTGATGATCAGTGGACTAGGACCTGCGAGTGAACTGGAAAGCCAAGTTATTTGAGAGTGTAGCTGCACTGCAGGTATTAAGACACTTTATTTCTATCATTCTCAATGGAGACCTAAATCCACATAAGGATATTGGTCTAACTTGGTCTCACTTGTCTGAAGCAGTGGACAAGTTAACCTATTCTCATTCTGCAAAATATGACTTAAAGTCACTAGGTAGCTGAAAATCGGTTTTATGCTTGTACTTTGTTGCATTGGAAATACTGGGTCAAAGCTCAAGATCAGAGTCCTGGTGTTCCGCATGATGCTTTGCAATCCTAAAGCTAGCTAGCACTTGAGGCTTGAGCCAAAACATCGTCTGAGCACACTATACTCACATGAAAGACTGAAAATAACAGTCTCACTTCCATTTCTCATGGACAGTAAGTGGTTGAAAGGCACTTACTCTTTGCCCTTCCTTTTTTTCTCTTCTTATTCTATCTGAAGTGAAGACAGACCAGGACAAAGCAAGCAGGTTAATAGTGGAGTACTGCCTGCCATCTTCCCAGACTGACATACTACGAGGAAGATCATCTTGGACCTTCCACTTGTGATGCTTAGTCCCACACCAAGATAGGCTTTAAGTTCATTCTCTGAAAGAAATATTCTCAGAAAGCAATTTTTCTTCAGTTGAAACAGGGAGCCTGCGATGAAGCTAAGATCTGGTGTGCCCCAAGCTACCATTACATCTCCTGACTTTAAAGGGCAGTAGAGGGGAAAACAAACTTCCAGTCTAGTCTTACTTTGCCTGTTAGTCACTCCAAGAATATATCATCAACACACGTCCTTGAATTATGGTCACAAATTGTTGGAGTATTTTACCCAGCTATGGGCAGAGTGGAAGCTAACAAAACTGTATTTTAAGCATATCCTAAATCAATAAAAAGTGACAGAAAGAGTACACGCATAAGTGAAAAAACTAAACATAAGTGGGCTGGCCTCAGGATATCATTATTTATTGAAACAAATTTTTCTTTTCCTTATGGTTTTAGAAACAAATGGCAGGTGCAAACAAAGAATAAAATTAGTCATAATTAGTTCTGCAGACTATTTTGAATCACAGAGCTGAGATCTGGATAAATAATTCAGATTTCACTCAGTAATTCTAAAACAAAAATCCATTTATAAACTGATGCTTATTAATCTGTAGCTCTCAGGTTAAAAGTTTGTGTCAGTTATCCAAGTAGTCTTGCATCACTGGTAACCTTAATCATACACTGTGTTTCTGTTCTTCAGTACAACAGTAAGGTTAAGAATTCACAATTTCTCTGCTTCATGCCAGTCAACTTATTTATTAGAATATTTGTGAAAATGAGAAGCTGTGGCTGAGTTGAGACAAGCTTTTTTTAAGGTCAGCAATTTTTGAATTCTCCACCTTGTCTTTCCTGATACCTGTGCTGCTCTTGCAATTAACCAATACCTTCCCAAATGCTGCCTCAGAAATCAGGACCCAGTTTTCAACATCTCAACAAACTTGTAATTGTATTGTACTTTTTTGGCAAGTTCTCAAGGTTTAGATCCTCAAAACACTTGTAGGCATGGGGAGTTTAGTGCACCGTGTAGTCTCTGCTGAGTCAACCTGAAGGTCTTTGGAGACCATTGTGAGTATCTAATACAGGTATTCTTGACTGGGGAGGCATACCTTAATAATGAAATTATATATTAGGGGTTGGACACCCTGTGCTGGTCTCAGCAGCTCTTTCCTCCTCATTCTAATATATTCCTCCTTCAGAGATGATGAGGGTATGGGATGGGGATATGTACAGGTCAAGTAGAATAAACAACGGCAGCAGATACACAGCCATATCCAAAGCTGCTCATGATTGTCCCCGCACAGGTTTGGTGAGGACCACACCTTCAGAGCAGGATGTTTGGTCCCGCTATCTCCTCGCAGCACTTGAAAGCCTCTCCTCTTCCCGGCTGCATGTCCGTGGACTTTCTCCAACTCCTGATGCCTTGACATAGATCAAGTTAATCCTCACAGACAGGTTCCAATTTCCCAGCATAACTCATCTCTTCAGCTACCTGGCAAACCAAGTGAGTATACAAGCTACATTGTTCCCGGGCACCTTAACAATTCAGCTCCCTAATCTTTCATCACTTTTCGGTCTGTAGCCAGAAGTTCCCACTTGATTCAACCACATCTTCTTACCATGCTAGGAATATAATGGGAACTATCCCATTAAGCCATGCCTCATGAAGAAACATGGAATGGGAAAGTCATTGCTTCAGGTTACTCAGAATATATTTCCATCTAAAAGCAGAGTTAGTCATGCTGGTTTACCTGAGTGCAATTAGGTGATTTGCTGAGCCATTTAAAGGAACCAAAATGAGTTGCTGATCTGCCTAGAAAAATCAAGCCAGTGACAGCTTAGGCCACTGGCAGAACCAATCAGCTGTATGCTGTGTACAATAAGTAGTAACTAACAACCATTAGTGATAATAAATAGATTTACATGCGAACAATTTTTCTTGGTAATTTCTGTGTGGAACCTGTAACTTCTTTTTCAACATATCTTTTAGCAGGAAATTTACTCTTGGCTTTAAGACTTCAAGTGAGTGAAATTCCACCAGTTGGCAAAATATTTCACAGCCCAATAAGCCTTGTGGTTAAAAAAGCATGCAGTAACTCTACTTTGAATCCCTTTTGCTGCCCGTCGTAGTCTGTGCCTCTTTGCATGACATTTTCTGCTACATTTCCAAAGAGCAAAAAAACCTCTTCTCCTCTCCAATATTTGTGGAACATAATTAAGTCACCTGTTCATTTGAATAGAGAAAATGGACCAAACTTCCTTGATGCCTTGCTAAATATTTTGTATTTCAGATCTTGGAGTGCTTTTTTTTGAACCTTATGTAATGTATCAGTCTCTGTCTCAGCCTCTTTGTTCTCTCTGAAGTTTGGGCTCAGGTACCAGATTGTTCACAGTAACAGGATGAGGTAAGGAATGATACATTCAGTAGCAAGAGCACTTCATGTTACAAGCTGCCTTTACCTTGCTAATCTACCCAAAACCCACATTCTTAGGTGCTTGCATCTCACCTCATCAGTTTTACTTTCACCACCAAACCACCATCTGGAAATTGCACCATTAAAGATATAGTATAAGCTGCAGGCAATTGATAAATATACAGAAAAGCACTAGAACAAATATGGGAATGGTCTTTAAATATATGTCTTTAAATACCTATATATTTAAAGAGGTTCTGGGTGTTTGGGGGAGTAATAGACCAGGAAGCCTTATGGGTAAACAAAATAAATTAGTTGAAATAATAATTTAAAACAAAGTAGCAAAACACTTGGGAGACCATGGCCAAATAGGGGCAAATCAGCACAGTTCCTGCAGAGGGAAATATTGTTGTG
Organism: Pandion haliaetus; assembly: GCA_013401275.1. Taxonomy (NCBI): domain Eukaryota; kingdom Metazoa; phylum Chordata; class Aves; order Accipitriformes; family Pandionidae; genus Pandion; species Pandion haliaetus. The sequence continues at coordinate 472,653 of VYZV01004641.1, read as the reverse complement.
TTAATCTCCTAGAACTCCTTGAATATGTTAATAAAGAAGAGCAGCTGGCATAATTTATTCTAACCTCTCTGGGCCACTGACAAAATTCTTTGCAAGAAGCTACAAAGGAAGCTAAGTAGTGATGGATCAAGAAGTGGTGGAGGGAAAGGAGGTGAAGGGCAGGATTAAATGGTCAATTTCATCATGTCAAAGGATAACAGCGGTGGGCCCCAAGGTTCCTGCTCGTCTACTTATTTATTAATCATCTAGGAAACGGGAATTGCTGTGAGGCAGCAAAATTTGCCAGGGATAAAAAATAGTTCAGCCGAAGTTCAGAGATGATTGTGTGCAACTTCAGAAACAAACAAAACTCTGTGACCTACTCACTCTGACAAATGAATTATCAACAAAAGCAAAGTAAGGTACACCAGGTGGAAAAAATATGAATTACTCAACACCTCACAGAGCTCTAAATTAGCGTACCAACTTTAGAAAGGGACCTAGTTATCCTTGTAAATTACTTCAGTAAAGACTTCTGCTTAATGTGCAGCTGTACCAGATAAGCAAACATATTAAGATGCATAAAGAATGGGAACTAATAGAGAAAGGATTAAACTGCCAATGCTATAGTCTGATCTGAAATACTGTGTGCAGTACCAGTGACTCTATCTTATAAACAATAATGCTGATTTAGAGAGGGTTCAGTGAAGGACAATGGGAATGATCAAGAACATTAAGAAGTTATCTTATGAAAAAAGATCAAAGACACTGGGGCTGTTGACCATGAAAAAAGGGATGTCAAATTTACAAACTGTAATGAAGGCTAAAGTGTTGGTATGTCTCACACACATGCAAAGGGAGAGGCAAAGCAATTAGAAAGAGTAAAATGGAAAAAGAAGTACTTTTTCATATAATTTGCAGTTAAATTCTGAAAGTGACGAAATCATTGGGGCCAAGATTTGAAGAGGATTCACAAAGAGACTGCTAGACAGACATAGGGGTACCCAGAATTTTCAGGGGTAACAACTGATAGAAACAGCTCTTCTTTGAGCCAAACTGAGTTAGGGAGAGCTACTGTGTCACAGATTATCCTACATACCCTACCCTTAGGTTTCTCTGAGCATCTCCCTCTGAATCATCCTAAGTGCTGTAGAAGACAAAGTATTAAATAAAACTGATTTGAGGGGATTCCTACAGTTCCTATGGCTCAGTTACAAATGCCTTCATTTTATATTGGATCCCACTTGCAATTCCTAATTGTACTTTATTCATTTGCAGATTTTTAACCTATTTCATTAATTTTTACACTGGTCTGCACTGAGTCTGTACAGTGCTATTTTTCAAAATTGTAATGTAATGTAAAAGTGGTACAATTCATCACAGAAATCTAAGTATATTATGTCAACACTTTAATCTTTATCACCCAGACTTAGAAGATCTTATGAAATAATGATAACAAATTTTCTTGATAAGACCTGTTTTCCATAAAACCATATTAACTGGCATGATTTATGCTAAAAGCTTAATTTTTTTTTTACTGATTGTGTCCCATACAAGCCCTTCCATGGTTTTAAGAGAAGCTGATATCAGACTAAGTAGCCTGTAGCTCCTCATATCATCTCATTTCACTCTTTTTAAAATAGTAACACTCTTTACTAGTCCTCTGGAACTTTTTTCCCCGCAAATCAAGATTTGCTCAAAATCAGCATTAATATTCAGAGACCACCTAAGCCAATTCTTTAATACTACTGGGTGCAAGTTATTGGGCACAGTAGATTCTAAAATGCTTAATGGTTTTTGTTTCACATCCTCCCCATTTACTAATGGAATAGAAAGTATTTAATTAATGACTGTAAGAGATGAATACATCATGCTAATGATGAATACTTCTGTTTTTCCTGCACAGTGATTGACAATTTTGCAATCCTGGTCAAGTTCTGGATCTATGCCATCTGAAGGATTTCATTTGTTTCTGATTTAGTTAAAACATTCCTTCTCAACCCTATCAGTCAGAAATTCTTCTTACATGCCTTTTAGTTTTCCTTGTTAATTGTCTGCTTTTTCTGACTGCTGGCTTGGGCTTACTGTGAGGAGCTTCCCTGTGTTCCCTTTCTTCTGCATGTGTTACTGTTCTTGTAGCAGCTGCTTTCACCTTTCTTGTAATGAAATACTTTCCTTCATTATATTCACAAAGAGTTCTTCTGGCTACGTCAAGGGTAACAAGTAGAGCGATACAATCGGGGCAGACCTACGAAGAGAAGCGGCAGGCACAGAGCATCCATCATTCGCACCATGTTTCTCAGGGGTCTTTCCTTAGGACTAGCTCCAGTCAGGACTCTGTGCCGAATGGGACACATCTAGGTTTAGTGAATGGGGACCACCAAAAGATTCACTTCAGGAGCACATTACTGACCTGAGCTGATCTACTAATGCAGACGCACCTTATAATAAATAAAATCCTGACTGAATTTTACAGGATCTGCCATTTATCAAAAAAACATTAAAAAATTTAGAGATTTTTTTTCTTTTTTTAATTGCATGTGTGGTGCAAATATCTTCTTGATTATTTCTTTTTGAGAACCATTCTTATTCCTGCACTTTTTCTACTGAATTCAACAGAAAACAAAGGCATCTACTCAAATAAAGGGACAAGAATATGGGCAAAGATAATCTGCAGAAAAAACTTCTAATATTCTTTCAAAATTGCAGGTTTAGGGTTTGTTTTTTTCTTTTTTGGTTAAGATGACCAAGAATTATCAAATAGATCTAAGTACAGAAAAAGTTTTAAGAGGTTATAATAAGCAGCTTTGGAGTTAGAGGTAGCAAAACATTAAATGAGTAAATTTCCAATCAGGGTAGTTTTTAAATGACCTCTAAATCAAAAATAGTTTGATTATACACTGTTTGAAGAAAATTAATTACCCTTCTTTTCCTTCAAAGTATGGAAATTTTTAGGCCAAACCAATTTCCATGCCAAAGTTAAAGAAGGGCAAAAATAGGACTTTAAAAGCTGGTTGCAACCTTAACAATAGGGAGAATACTGCTTTTCCATAATAAAGAGAAGGTAGACGTGACAAAACTGCCTGAGAGGGCTACAGATTTGGTAATAAGAGGGGGGGAGCAAAATCTTTTAAAAAATCCAGCACTTACAGAGTTCAGCTGAAAATTCCTTCATGTGTGATGTTGAATCAAGTCTGAAATGGGACCAGCACAAGGAGCTGTTCCTGGGATACGCTGCAGCTCCAGAAGGAAACTCTGCAATGTGCAAATGTTAGCTACGAAAATGGACACCCCAAAATGAGGCACTTCATTTCTTTCTCCCTGAGATATTACTCTGGAAGTAGAACAGAAAACCGAATGTTTTCTGTTCTTATAAATTCAGCAATGCAAAGCTTGTTTCACACATGGAGCCACTGCTTCTCAATCCAGCATCTTAACTTCTTCTGTCAGTGGTGGACCTGTTGGATAAAGATAAGATGATGAAGATTCAGCCAAGGTGAAATAGCATGTTACAGCTTAACTCAGACTTCCCTGATACAATCAGGGCCCAACTTGACTGTTGGTTGCACTTTACTTTCTGGATGTAGTGATGAAATACAGTCATTGAATTACCTTGAGTCAACCATTTGCTGGGCAGTTCAGGTTTCTAAAAAACTTGATTATACAGCTGAAATACTGGAGAAAGTCATATATCAGCAACAGAGCTAGATGAATGGCAATTCATTTGTGATGAGGGGCCTTTTGCTTCATTTTCTATTTGTCACTTTCACATGCAATTATTTGAATTTTTTTTGTTGAATTTCTATAAATATTTTTCATATGCAGGTTATTGGAAGGCAGTTTAATCAAAGTATCTGATATTAGAAATTCAAAAGGAATTCCTTCAATTGGACATATCAGTCACATGGGGTTTTTCTAATTGGTTGAGGATATCTCTCAGAATCTGCCTGCTAGTAAAAATAATAATAATTACAAATGCAAAGTCGTTGCTGCACTGATGATTCCTGCCAATAAACTGATATGCTGGAATATTTGTGGAAAGCAAACACAAAAAGGATGTGAATAGTTAATTACAGCTCATTCATTTGTGCAACTATTTGCAAAAAATGCTTGGGACTCTTCCACCAAATGGTAGTTACTGTTATCTTCTTCCCTCTCCTGTCTTTGAGCCTCTTTGTTGGTTGAAGGACAGATGCTGGCATTCAGTTGTCTTTTCAGGACTTGTCAAAAAGCCATACTCAATGTGAAACCTCAGGTTAAATCGTTAAATAGACATTTTTAATTTAGGTTTCCCTGTCCCCAGTACTATCCAGTGTAGAGTACAGAATAATGGGCTACATTGCCCTGCATATACTATCTGCTTATAAAAAATATTTTAAAGGAGTGTGAAATATCTCTTAGCTAACTTTTACAAGCTATAGATACTTAACTCTGGATGTATTTTCCCCAAAGTATATCCCTGGTGACTCCTTACATGAATCACAAAAATTGAAGTGTGATTTATAAAAACTGTCTCGTAGTTTGGAATTCCCAACAGAAGACATATATCCCTTTATTCCAATGCATAGATACATGGCTCCTCTGATCCTCTTTACAGATGACTTCCAGTTAGCACATGGCCTAATTCAGAGAGTTATTCACTCTGCTTCAGTCATTAAAGTAGAACTGGAAGAAAAACTACTTGATCTCCATCCATACCCAAATGCTTCTGCCTCGCCAGCAAGAATTCACTGATTCCTTCTGGATAACTATATTACAGACCTGACTACACTGGGCATCAAAAAAGCTGAAGATACAATCTGCATAAAATTTACATATATTTGCATACATATGCCTGGCCAGAAAATATAGCAATTCACATTTCCACATCATAAGAGGGCTAATGGAAGTATTCTCTGTTCCTTTGGTATGCCTTTCACTTTTTTTTTCTCTTTTTCAGGCATCTGTTTTGCTCACAAACTAAGTTGTCCCTGTGCTCCAGCTTTGCTTTTGCTCAACCATGTTCAGAGATGTCTCTTTTTCAATATTTGTCCTTACTCTGACTCTACGCACTATACACAACTTTCTCATCCCAGCAGGTTTCTTTAAAAACTCTAACTTCATCATTATTCGTCTGTTTGAAGCATTTCCATTGTTAGCTTTTGATAGAGTCCCCCAACTTTGCCCTTCACCACCCTAGATGTCCTCTCCCATTCTTCCTCCGCAGCTCCTCATGTGTTTTACCACCACTGTGGAAGCGGAACGGAAGAGCAGGATGAGAAGAATGGTGCTGTGCTCCCTGGATTTAGGTTGATGTCATTTAGCCAATTTCAGCAGCTTCTCCCTTTTCTGTTGGGCTAACACAGCTATCACAGACAGTGTGCTCAATGATACTCAGCTACCATCCCAGGTTTATTGGGCTGAGCGCAACAGCTACAGAACTTATCAGAGAGATGCTGGAGAATGGAGATAGAGCTTCCAAGTCTATCTATGTAGTCAAATACATTTGGTGCAGTTTTCACCTCTTAAATTTCCTAGTTACAGTCTGGTCAGATGAAGAGATTGCTTCAACAGAAGCAACCATGAGGACTAGCATATTAAAGGCGAAAAAATAGGGAAAGGTTCCTTCTTAAAAATAAACTCAGAAAAAAGTTGGGATTTCGATATCACTGAAGTCTACCTCATGTGTAGTCTATGCTAAAATAAGGAGAAAGTTGTTGATAGGTGACTGTGATTACTGTAACCTTCACAGGAACAGAAAGGCAAAAAATAAACTCCAAGCCTTTTCCCCTGGACTCAAAATTACACTGCAGAAGATTCAGTGATTTCTGTAAGGACATCCATACCACAGTTAGAGGTGTGCTCTGAGTTAGGCCAACAGCAACAACATTCTTTGAGGCAATCTGTTCTCTTATTCAGACTTTCAGCTGAGCCTAACTGCCAAAGCTAATCATGTTGTTTTTCCCCTAGAGCCTTGATTCAGTCAATTCTGGGGCAAAGATTTTGTATAGAATTTCTTCCCCAATTAGAGATTTCCACAGACTGGTTTCAAGTGGCTAATGAGAATGTACAGGGATTATAAACACACTTTCTTCTGGGTATTTTGGGTATGATTAATCCTGTTTCCTGACTTCAGAACACTAATATGTATATAATGAATTCTTTCTACTGTTGTCCTCATTTTCTTTGGACTTCAGGTATGAAAAAAGGGGTAAAAAAGGAAGTTGATTAGAACTGCTTTTGGCATTAAACAATTGGGTTGGACTTTGGAAAATGCTTTTGAAGGGATTTTTTTCCACTGTTCACAAACTGCTTGAACTTACAAAATAGCCAATGAAGGCTTAAGAATTCCTTTAGCAAATTCTCTGCTAAAAGCAGGTTTATATATTCCATTTTCATACTGTCACCAAAAGTGAATATATGTATTCTTGCATTAACAGTTTAAAGGTAGATTGAAGCACAGTTGCAGGAGAAGCACTTACTGAAGTTATAGTTAAGTAGTTCATTGCTGCTAGCTGTGCAAAAGAAGTTGTGCGTAGTGTTTGTTCTGTTTTTATTTAAAAATTATTTCTTAATGAATTTAGAATATGGACAGTCCTGGGGAAATCCAACAAAAGAATCCTGCACATAGCCTTCATATAAAGAAGTCAAACCTTGTAAACTTGTTACTATTACTACAGCAGAATCTCTGAGGGAAAAATTATTGCCAAATGACTGAACAGTGTATAATGAGTTAACAAAGTCAAGAGAAGTACTGGATGAGTGTCACAGATTCTGCTACAAGTGAATGTATCACCAAAGCGTATACCTGCCTATGAAAAGATTAAAAGATAGATTTTAAGTGCCTATATACCGGCACTTCCTTCTTCGGGGTGATTGGCTTTCTAAAAGGATAATGTAGGAGGAAGTGTGTAGGACTAAAAAAAGATGCTTTCCTTTGAGGAAATGCACTGGGACTCTTCCTTATATTATTTTTGCTTTGGAAAAAACCCACATATTTTGTTTGTATGGATATGTTGCCTATTGAGCTAAAGCAAGAGAAGGTTTTCTACCATCTATTCTACCTGATGTTTTTTCCACCCAGATACAACATCAGTTAGTATCTTCTCGCAGTCTCTAGTCAGGACTAAGAGAGGGAGGAAGAGGTTGTAAAATGCTTTACTAACTCTAGCTGCTAACTTTTGTTCAAGGCAACTGCTTTAACAGATCTAAGCCTTCAAGAACAACTGTTCTGTTTCTGTGCACATATGCTTCTATTTTTCTCTGTATACTCAATGCTACAATTACAATCCTCAATTACTGTCACTTTAAAAAGTTAAACTGAATCCATGGATGTATTCCAATTATTCCAAGTCTAAAACTGTCATCCAGTGCTTAAATTGTAAGCTCTACCTTAAATGAGTGCCCTTTTATGTTACATTACACAGAGGTTCACATACATCTTTAGAGAAACAGAGTGAGAGAATTTAACTGATTGCAGAGGTTAATTCGGTCCATATACTTTGTCAATAGCAGGTCTGAGGAAAATTAGCAGTAATAATTATAATACTGATGTAAGTCATGAATCTTATTAGAGTGATTTTTAGCAATTTAAGGACTGAAGGATCACAAATGTCAGGACTTCAGTAATATCCTTGGCTTTTAATAAATGGCAAACGTTGACAGAATTTAGGCTCCTTTTGGTTGCAAGTTTAATCACTATCCAAGAACACAGAAGACACAATGATAATTTTTAAACCAGTGTTACAAAATTAAGAGATTCAAGCCAAATTGGACATGGATATTATTAGACTGCATTTATTATAAAAGTCAAACACTTACTGATTTTCTCTACTACATCAATCAGAAATAATTTTCCTTTATTTTCCTTTTCAATGACTGTTTATGTATATTGGGTCTGGCTGAGATAGAGTTAATTTTCCCCATAGCAGCCCTCATAGTGCTGTGGACTGTATTGGTAGCTAGAAAGGTGTTGATAACACACCAGCATTTTGGCTACTGCTGAGCAGTGCTTGCACAGCGTCAAGGCTGTCCAACATTCCACCCTCACCAGCAGGCTGGGGGTGGGCAAGATCTTGGGAGGGCACATAGCCAGGACAGCTGACCCAAACTGACCAAGGGATATTTCATACATATGATGTCTGCTCAGCAATAAAAGCTAAGAGAAAGGAGGAGAGGGCATTCATTAATACATTTGTCTTCCGGAGAAACCACTACGCGTACTGAAGCCTTATTTCCCGGGAAGTGGCTGGACATCACCTGCTGATGGGAAGTAGAGGATAAATCTTTTGTTTTCCTTTGCTTCCATGGGCAGCCTTTGCTTTTACTCTATTAAACTGCATTTATCTTGACCCACAAAGTTTTTTTCTGTCTTATTTTCTCCCCCTGTCCTGCTCAGGAGGGGGTGATAGAGCAGCTTGGTGGGCACTTGGCATCCAGCCAAGGTCAACGTACCACAATACTCTAACAAGGTGCAGGGATTGCTGCTTCTCATACAGGCCCATAAACAGAAGAGTTCTGTTTTATTATACCATAACATGCAAGCGGTAGGTGATTTAACTACCCAAGTACCTATTGCAAAAGTGGTATGTCAGAACACAAGCTGTCCAGCAAGTCCATGAATGCATTGATGAGACAATATTTTACATGGAAGAATAGGAAAATAATGGGAGGGATGAGCTTCCTGAAAATGCCTCTAACCAACAGAGAATTAAAAGATAAGCATTTGTAGGGAATAGTAGAGTTTAAAATCTTGGGGTGCGATAGCACAAATAAAATCAATAGATTTCAAAAAAGACATGGTGAGGTGTCCAGTGATGCTGGTCTCAGGGAACAATGCTCAAGGAGAACCAGCAGATGCTTCAGACATAATATTATAGCACAAGCACAGAGGAAAGCTAGCAAGCACACTAAGACTCCAATTTGACTGAAACATAAATTTGAACATGAGATTTCAAACCTAATCTACAGAAAGATAATTCAGTTAGAAAGTAAGCATAAGTATAAAAGTGCAGCAAAAGTCTAGGGCCAAAAAATGGGAAAAGCATGGAAAAAAGCTGAAATGCACTTAATAAGGGACATGTGGTTTAAGAAGATAGAATTCTTTAAGGACCTGAGTATTCAGAGGCAAACCACGAAAAAAACTGATATCCCACTGAGCACAATAGAAAAGCTACTTGTTGGAGATGCCAAGAACACTGAACACAGTTTTTCAGCTTTCTTAGGTGGTTCTTCCACTTATTTCCAGTGATAAAAGTATTCACAGAATCTAGATAAGATGGATATTTTCGAGGAAATCTCAATAGATTATTGCCATATTTGTGTTATACTTCCACAAGGGTTTGTCCTCGGTCTAGTTCTAGTCAGTATTTCTACTGCTAGTGACTGGAAGTCTAGAAAAATGATTATTATATTTATATGGCACCAAGTGGGGAAGGACTTCCAGCATGCTGATGACCTGTTTAGAATCCAAAATAGACTAGACTAGACTAGACTAGAATAGAAATGTTCCAAAATAAATTGTTCTAGTAAATAAGATGTTCTAGATAAATTTGAAACTTTTTATGAAACTAAGTTTCATAAAATTGGGGTGGGGGTGTTGCAAGCATGAACAGATTAGACTACCATCTGCCCAAAACAACAGATAGGTACCACTAATTCTCCCCTCCAGTAGCAAAATAGGCTCATGAAGTCTTTTTCAGGTATGTAATTTGTTTTAGTTTCAGTCATGAATGGAGGAAAGATGCTGAGTTCCTCTTCTTGTGCCAGCAGAATCCTTACAGGCTTTGTAGAGTTCTGCTAAACATAATAAACAACTTCAACTTTTCCAACATCAGTCCTTCAGGCATAAATGGTTCATTAGTATACTAGCATTTACCTTCATCAGATATCTATGGAGCCTGCCTCAGCCTCACAGCAGGGCCCTTGCATTTCTTCTACCCTGCCAGGATTTCAATCTGTTAGAAGCTAACAAAACTGATTTATTTTTATTCTGAGTTTCAGGCTTCTATCTTACTGGCTTCTCTAGCTTACTGTTCCAATTTATAGATGAATTTGCTGCTTCTAAACACAGAAGCAACACTATTGTAGACACATATGACTAAAATTTACAGCTACACGTGATGTTAAATGTTAGCTTTGATTTGTCCACAACAGATGGATCTTCTAGTTTCATTTTCACATACAAGATTTACAATAGCACCTTGCCCTACCTATAATTTCTACTATTCTGTTTGATTTAGTGTTACACTTGAATTCTTCTTGCTTTTCTTTTTTAAATACATCAACTCTTTGACTACACACTGAAGTCAATCTTTCTGCCTAATGTTGTCTCACATGTGGTTATGATATATAATATAATACTTTTCTGGTATACAGAACCCTAAATTTTGGCTGTTGCCTTTGAATACCTCTTGCATTCTCTTAGTCTTACAGGATTTGGGCTTATCCAATTTACATTTGCCCTTCAAGGATTTGTATTTCTTTTATTTCCTGATTCAAATTTGATGTTATCTGTAATTTGATCTTGGATTGCTGTCAGATCTTTTCTTGACAGCTGTAGAATATATATACAGTCATTAGAGTTCAGAGCTATCTTTTATAGATAAAGCATTGAATTCTTGAGGTCTATGATTTGACTGGACTCAGGAGTGTTTCAATAACTACTAATATTAAGCTTTAGTGTGATTTCTTGAAACAAAAATCATTCCTTAGAGAGGCAATGCCTTTTATGTGTATAAAACCAGAATACAGTGGTGTTCAGATATTTGGTGCAGTTGTGGGAATTACAGAAGCAAAAATGGAGACAATGAATCATCTGGCTGGAATCCACAATATAGCTGGTATCAGACAAAGATATTTTAAACCCTGTCTTTTTCTATTTATTTCTATTTTTCCTCCAAATAACATGGTGTGCCCCAGACTTACGGATCTTCATTTGAAGGGTTCCCTGTCAGACACCTGCACCTGTACTGTGAAGTCACCCTGCACTGAAATTTTTTGTGAATATTAATGCACTGGTTTGGCAGTTGTTACTGCAGGAATGAAAGTTATATGGGAATAACTGCAATCCTAGGTTAAGTCCTAGGTGACTTAATGAAGAAGGTAAGAAGGAAAGAGGGAAAGGAAAGGAAAGGAAAGGAAAGGAAAGGAAAGGAAAGGAAAGGAAAGGAAAGGAAAGGAAAGGAAAGGAAAGGAAAGGAAAAA
>VYZV01004641.1:447239-461068 GCA_013401275.1 Pandion haliaetus | reverse complement strand
ACATTTCTATGGAGATCATAATGACCTTAGTGTCAATGGGAAAATCACAGACCTTTCATGTGTATATTCTCTGGCATAAACAAAACTTAAGGACAAAATAAGATGGGGAAATATAAATAGTTAAGTGTACTAAGTTATAAACCTGCATTCATATTTGAATTTTTTTATAACAGCCTTCTTATTAGAGGATTCTTTCACATGTGTGTGTGTGTTCTCAGACATCTGGGATAGACACAGCAAAATGGATTACTGAAGTCTGGGTTGAACCAGATCTATTGGATCACTGAACTTGTGCCATTCTCCTGTCAAGATGTTTACTCATCTGTTCATCAAACCACATCCGTTTCTGCATTCAAGTCACTTGGAAATTATCTTTATTCTTATTTCACATTCATTGTCCTGCAACCCAACATTTTTCTAGGGTAATTTGACAAGTAACTGGCTTTAGTATTCCCTTTTCCAGGTTTTCCCCCTTAAGAAGGCTCCTGTGTATACAGCCAGGTATGACATGTGCTGTTACTCCTGAAGAGGTGCTCAGGTAGCATGCATCCTAACATTGGGGGTAAATAATGAATTAATTGATCATTTTATGTTTATAGAAGTCTATAAAAATGAAGCATTCTGTGGGCCTCTGATGCTTCCAGTTTCCTATGTACTTCTCTGAGTTCACTGCAGGGAAGCACAAAATTTTGTTCACAAACTTTGTGTTACAAGGCTGAGACAGCCACTTCAATGAGCATTGACTGCCTTCATTTTGTGTTTTCTGGAGCACTAAACTGGCTTTAGTACCAGCTCTTAGAGAATCATTTGTTACACCTAAGCTTTGTCATAAGAGTAGATTCACTGCCCTTTTTTGATGTATCTCATATTCTTTAAAAAATGTTACAGTCTTAAGGAGCACCAATAGGACCAAAAAAGCATGAAGGCCTGATTGAGATGTGCTCTTCAGCCAGCCAACAAAAGTGCCTTGGAAACCTACAGACTGTTTTACTGGTCAGTTAAAACAAGGCTTTGCATTTTGGAGAAGGATCTGCGTGCCTGCGTTGGTGCAAGTTTCTCTGGTGTGAGTGAAGTTACCTCTATTTTTTTAACCTTTTTTAGCTAGTCTGTTACTGTCTCTAGCTTTACCAAATGCCAAAGAAGATGTTGCAAGAAGACGGAATGGAAAGCATGAGGCAGCAGTTAAAATGCTGAAGGATGTGGGCAAAGCCAGCGGTGACAGATAAACAAAGGAGGAGTTCCAGGAAGGAACCTAATGAAAGAGCTTTTTGAAAACTAGGCAAGGGTGTGTGTGCACTCTGCACATGATTTGCACTTCCTTACTTCATTCTATTCATTTTTATATTTTCCATTTCTTCTATGGAAAAGTACTCCAAACCCATTGCCTCAAATAATAACCTTTGTAAAAATATTCCTGCAAAATTATCCTTTATTATTGCTAAATTCCATTAAATACTTTTTAATTATTTCCCAGTCGTTAACTATCTGAATCCCAGCAATCTATGTGGTAAAATATATATAAGAGATTTTCAACCCAGAGACTGCTTCTAAGGGGCTCAGAAAAGCTAACTAAAAAAGGCAAGTTTGTTGCCAAAGGGTTCAAATTTGTCATACAGCAACATCCACCTGAAAATATTTAGGGATCTGTGTGCAGAAGAAAAGACGAAAATCATTGATGCAAATGATACCAGAAGAAGCATTAGTCTTTTTGCATGGTTAGGGGCATATCCTTTTCACTTATTATTCCAGGTTCTTTGTGAAGTGCCAATAGCTGTACTTGGCATTGTACAATATTCATACAGCCTCTAGAGAAAAGAACATGCATTGAAAAGGAGACAGTTGCAAAATAGACACTGTGCCTTGAGAAGCACAAAGGAAGTTATAAGTAGGAGGGTTGACTTTTTTTCTCTTCTTTTATCATTTCTGGACATCATCAAAAAAGGAGGCCTTCATTTTGAAGATTTACAATAGGGTATTTTAGAAAAGATTGCTTCATGTTGTGACACTGTGTAAGCGAGTCATCATGCTATGGATATTGCAAAAAACCTGTGACAATTTGCATTGCTAATTATAAGTAACCATAAACACACAATTGCAGTACATTGTTGGTTCCACTAGAGGGGTCAATTGTTCCTGCATGATAAATGCTTGGCCAGAGGACCGGAAAGTGGATGGCCTCTTAATATTACGTGATAGGTGCCACTTTTCCTATCTCTAACAAACAAACAAAAAATTATTTGCTTTAGTAGCAAATGAAAAGACAGCTACTGGACTTGCATACACTGCTTGTTTTACAAAGCCTATAGGAAGGTTCCAAGGCTGATGGCTTGTGCTGCCATTCGGAGGTGGCAACTACAGCTTGACTTCAGGATATGCCATAAGGTTAGAGTCTCTTCCTCCTTTGGAGCAGAATTACTTATTATTGGCATAAATTGGAAGATCTGCTGAAAGAACTGTGATATTAAAGGCAGGATTTGGAGGATGCTACTCTAAAGGGGATTTGCCCGGCTCTAGAAACAGCCCTGCAGAAATCAAGGTGAATGAAGTGAGCGCAGTCTGGCTGAAAATCTGCACATGCAATAGCTACCAGAATATTGCAGTCGGAAAACACTTCTGATCGTTTTTAACTTACAGGATTTTAAGTGGTGTTATTTGCCTTCAGAAAGCTATCAAATAACGCTTAGTTTATAGCTATAGCTTTGCTTTGAGAAGCAGTCAGTAATAAAGCAGCCTGGTAGATGGAGACATGCTCAGACTCCTGTATTTGTATTTGTGGAAGAGGTGGGATATGGGCCCAGATTTCCTTTATTAATTCCCTCTGCTTTTCCTAACCTGTTCTTAACTGGGCACCTGCTGCAGCACATGAGAAAGCATTGGAGGAAGAGGAAATGGAAATGCTGCAGTACAAAGTATGGTTAATAATATTTATTAATGCTTGCATAGAACTATTAAATTAAAAAAATTAATGGAGGTCAAAAGCCAGCTTCTAATTCTCTTCAGGCAAAAGAAAGAATTTATTAAAAAGCAGAAGAGGTATCCACAGAGAAACTTTCCCCATTTGCTTTATGTGCATGAAATATAGACATCATCTTGACATTCAGTTGATGAAAGAGAAGAAAAGAAACTAAAATTAACACTCAGGCAGTTAACATTAGCCACATTATGGGAGGGGGGACAAAAACTCAGCACACTGTGTTTAACACAGGCTGCTCTAGAGATCTGTTAAAGTTTGCACAGCGCCATTTCCTAAGAAATCTTTTTACAGAACCAGCTTTCATCATACCATATCTTCAGTACAGATAATCTTGGCATGGCATTATTTTACACACTGCAGCTAGCTGAAAATCCGAAGAAAGGATATCCAGATCTTCTGGCTGTGTGGATCTGACACAAAAAATTGGAGCATAGAGGAAAAGAGTCAGAAGCATGCATCAAACATGCCTTTTGTTACCAGAGGCATTCTTCTCTGCTGACAAAAATATTTGTTTAAATTTCCACATCACGAAAAGATTCAGGTGTAGTTGATCAAATAACCTAAAGCTGCCTGATAACTAAAATAAATTCCCAGAAAGCACCTCAAGTATTTTTTAATTTTCTGTGTGCTGGAAACATGATTCTCAGTGTGGTTCCCCTGCACAATCTGTATGAGGGCAGAAAAAGGAAGATGATTTGCTACATTTTACAGAGAGAGTTTGCGGGGAGCAGGAGGTGGGGGGAGCGGAGATGTTTAAAAAATGTCACTGTTCTGCTGCCACTGAAGCCAATTGCAAACTTCCACAGTTTTCTCACAGAAATGTGCATAAGAAAAACATAAAGGCTGGGTGCTGCTTGGATCTTGCGTAAGCTTTTGAAAGAAGGGATTTGTAGAGGCTTTGGACAGGACCCTCTGCACAGAAGTGAATTTCATCCTGGCAACAAATCAGGACCCTTGTCTCAAACACAGGACTTTTTTTTTTTTTTTTTTTTTTTACATATAGCTTTCCCAGATTAAACTGTTTGTGCTTCACCAGTCTTCTTAAAATCTGACATTATTTCCCCTGATATTAACCCCCAATTTATCATTTACTCAAGACTGCACAAGGTTTCATCCTGGGAGTAGGTTTTTACCTTTATCCATTTCCTTAAAAACACAATTATCCTTTTGTAGAAGGTTGCTGTGATCAGAGGTGTTCCTGGCTTCATGAATACACAGAAAGATGATGATCTTTCTTACATTTTAATTATAATTACAAACAATTAAATGTGAGACCTGAGACTAGGAGCAGACCTTTAAGAGGCAAGAAACAACACGGGCAAGAAATAGAAGGAACTGCAAGGAGTGCTCCAAGTTCAGTCATGTATAAAATTTACAACACGACTGAAGAGCAGGTCTATCATTTTCACTTTCTACTTTGGCTTGTATTATTTAAAAAGTTATGTTTTAAATCCAGAAGGATAAAGTCTGCATTCATTACCATACAACATCCTTAGTAGGACCTTTTGTCTCAAGCTCAGCGCTGTGCTAGCACAGTTACGTAGCTCCTGCCCTGGAGCTGGCTTCTGTCTTGGCACTTCAGAGACTAGACGGAATATTCCACCATGCAGAGGTCTCCTATAGGTATATGAATTCCCCCCACCTTTTCAGTCTCTGAATAACCTCACCCAAATCCAGTGAACTGAAGGCTATTATTTAGCTAATCATCAGACAAAAGTCTTTCCACAAAAATTATCTGAAGAGGTATTCATAACAGGCTCCCTGCAAATGTTCTAATCCAATCTGTTGTGTAAATATTACAGCTGGGGCTGGGAGGGGATGTGTGTGTATTGTACGCAATGATAAAGCCAGAGTGTCAGCCTGGATGTGCGCAGCTGTACATGCAATGAAAGCATTGGACAAGGGCAATGGGAAACTGCTAGTGTCACCACTGATGTCACGGACATTTTAGGGCATGAGGAAGCGAATTGAAATCATGCCTCTACAGCATTTGTTAGAAAATCAGTAACTCTTGGGGCTTTTCTGCTTCTGTGGCTTTGTGCATCACAAAACCTCTAGATTATACTTAATTTTTATGAATCGAGTTTCACAAACGACGTATTTTTGCACCCCCATGTCTTATCAGTTTTTAGCGATGTAACATCGGGAGATTAACCATCCCAATAAAGCTGTCTTTATTTCATGTGTGTTTTCCAACCTCTGATAACGGCCAGTGTCAGACAATGAGATGAGTATCATTTATTCAAACAATACAATTCATTAATATTTTGTGAATATTTTGCTTGGCTTCTGTGTAGTTCCAGAAAGCAATGGCAAAGTTCTGCCACCTGCTTTCCAGATAGACCTTACTTGCAGGCAGCCCTAGGTTGCAGGGAAAAATGATCAGGAACAAGAAGTCAGACAGCAAAAACACTGTGGCAGAGGAATATACTTTGTAAAAACTGCTTTTGGCCTGCATCCCTGTTAAGAAATACTCTTCCTAGATGCAGTCCAGAGACAGGGTGCTCCTGCTCTAAGACCGAAAATATTAAGTGTATCTGACATTTTGCATATGGCACTGAAAGCAAGAGGGACAGTTGTGTTGTACTCCCAGTGATACAGAGAAAGATACAGAGAAAGGAGGTACCGAATGGGTCACCGCAGGGCCTGGTGGTGCTGTTGGCTTCAGGAGTCCCAGTTATCTCAATAGGCCCCTGCGCACAGAGCTAGCGCCAAAAGCAAAAAGTACATTCGACCTTTGGGATCTATGAGAATATGAAAGCCAAGTTTCATTTCTGAAGGAGGCAAGGTTGTCCCTAGTCTGGACAACGTGACACTGACAATACAGAGAGGAGACAGACAGAGTAAAACATAGTTACAAAATAATTATGATTGCATGTACATTGATTTTGTACATGTGTGAGTGTGTGTACAAGCTTCCATGTTGAACTTTAGGCTATTGAACCACCCCATTTCATTACATTGGGTATTATTTTAAAACACTGTCTTGCTCCAATTTTAAATTGTATAACTCTACAAACCGATTAAAGATAAGGAATGCATTAACTGCAGAAAGCATAAATATAAGGAGGAAGCATATTTAGTCATTTAACCCAAGATCTGCAAGTACAGTATTGTTGAGGGGGGTGGTTGTTACTGATCCTTTCCCTCCCATTTATGTGGGGGTTTTCCATCACTGTGCAGGAGAAGACATACGGGACACTGTGTCTGGCCTCAGAGCTGCCACCACAGTTCGTCATCTCCTGCTTCAGTCCTGCACCCTCTCAGCTNGGGGGGGTTCTTTGACAGTCCCCCAACGAGGTCCCAAAAGTGATTAGCATGGCAACAGTCCTACAGATCAGTACTGCACCTAAACAAGGATTATTCCTGTGCAAAGCACCTTGTGATAAAACAGAGGACCCCTTTCAAACCTTTTAATGTACAAATGCATTAACAGGTCACAAAAAAACCCTACCAAAACTTTAGGTTTGGATATTTGCTCTGTATTTAAGTTTACCAAAGATTAAAACACTGTAGCCTATCTGCAGAGTGGGTGGTTTTGTTGATGGTTTGGTTTGGTTTGGTTTGGTTTTTTATACAGACTGCTTTAGATCTTTGTCATTCCCCCCCATGCTAAAACTTCATTCTCAGTAAGGTAAAATGTAAATCACATAATTTTTAAAAATATTTTTCATTATATTCTTGAGTAAAATGCATTGAAACTATTAAGTGTTCCAGTAATACTAAAGCTTTTCCTCTGTAAAACTGTGTTTAAAAAAAAAATAAATTCCAATCTTAATGTAATGTGTCCAAATTATTTTCTATTTCATAAATTCCTTCCTTTTGTTTTGAGGTTACACTTGTGAAATATTCCAAGATACCTCTCAGGAAATTCCCATTTTTTCATTTCAAAGCCCCCAGACTGTAGTTTCCTTCTTTCCTGAGTGGAAGCAGCTACCCATAACATTTCCTTGGCCGTCCCTATCACCCCAGAGGGCAGGTTCCCCCTGCAGGCACCTCTCAACAGCCCTTGGTCATGGGACAGTTGCATCAACAGCTCCCTTCAAGGTTTTAGTTAAAGACCTCTAAAACACCTATGCACACCCCAGTCTGTCCTTGCTGACCTTTTTTTATTTGTCCAGTGCTGGCCAGACTAGGAAGAGTTTCACAATCAGAGTAAAAAGTCCTTACAGTTTGTCTTTCTCTACCTCCCCTATAGTTTCTCATTTGATTGTATTTGTCTATGTAGTTTTGTAATCTTATATTCTTAAAAATTATGTTTACTATCTAATCATACAAGGAATTCCAGCATTTTTTAATTATTTCCAAGTTAGCTATTCCCTGGACTTCTTTGGGATAGCCATTTATGTGGGGTTCTAAGCTACACTCACTTTTTGACTATATGTCTTCCCACTTTGTAATTAATCCCATCTCTCTGAACCCACTGCCTGCACACATGCGCACAAACACACCCCCTTACCTTCGATCATTTCTTCATGTCTTGAGTGCCTAGATGGTTTGTTTTGCTTTGGTTTTTTTCCCATCAGCAACTGGTAAATGAATGTTATTAATGTCAGATCAAATACCTTCCTCTCTGTTTCTAAATTGGATTGCCTATGACAATAAGCTCATGGAAATTTCATCTGTTTCATTTCTTTTTCATGGTAGAGTCCTTTATCACATTAGCACCTCTCCATATACAGGGAATGAGTTACAGGTTAATTAGATATTTTTGTTGTGACAGTTTAGTTGTCTGCATCTGGGCTTTGGCATCACCTAATAAGTGGTATGAATATCCTCCTTTCATTCTCCAGACTTCTACATTTTTCATCTGTGTCAATTTGCTTTTCTTGAACTTGGCAGGTAGGCAGCACCTGAGGAGGGCAAGTGTCCAAATATAAAGTGGTTTTGTGATATTCTTTACACCCCTTTGCAAAAATGGCTGCTTTGAGTCACTTGCCAGCTCTGCACCCTGCTACTTACATGAATGGCCTAATTTAAAAATAGTAATTATTATTGTTGAAAATCTAACATCTCCCACTAAATGGAATGAACTTGAATTCTCAGATCAAACGGAATTACATAAAGACTCCAAGGTAAATGCTAGAATATATAACTGAACCTAAGCAGAAATCTCAGATATATCTATTAATTAACATCACTATACTGAGTTCTGTTACTTTTACTTCATGTAAAATCCTCTTTAGTGAACAGATTTAAACACTCACACCTCCAACAGCAGCATGTTAATGTAAACTATTGCTAAATAAAAGTCCCCAAAATATGCATGTCCATCCCAAGTGAATTAGATGACATAGCTTCAACCTTTGCCTGTAACCTTTTGCGATGATTGGTAATTGCACTCAGCACATTAAGATTTGTTAAACAAAGTTGAAATTATTTCCATTTATAAGAAATAAGTGTTTCAATTTGCTTCTTTTTTATTTATTAGAAATGTTTTTAATGGGTAATTTTTCATTTATATTCCCAGCTCTGCTTCAGATTTGAAAAAATTCTCTTAATCAGGAACACAACTTGCCTGATGCACCATAGCAAAACAAGCGATGGTAAAAAAATAAACTATAGGATGTTTTCCCTATATACCTGTTTGATGAAACATTTGTTGAATTATGTTTATTTAGCTTGTTGGATTTGTTTATACTTTCTTTTTTTCCCATAGAATATGGCTAAAATTTCAGCAGGAAAAATAAGAACAGAGATTTTAATAAATTGCATTGTTCAAATGTAATCTTACAGGCAAAGTCCTCTAAGGTATTTAATAAAGTAGGCCAGAGAACTCTCCTTTGTGGATAAAACTCTGTTGCAAGTTCCAAGTTGTTGGTGAGATAGATCTATTACATTATTAGCTCTGGGGTAAGGTTTCCCAGTGCTGCTAAAATATGCTCAATTTAAATTCTATATTATATCACCCCGTCTGAATAATTTTATATCTATATTTTACTTTTAAATGCTTAGCTGACTCATGTATTTTAAAGAATTATAAACATCTTTTAAAAAAAGAATCTACATCTTTATGTTACCTTTCTTTTTTATTACATTTAACTAGAATAAGAGGAGGATCAAGGCCAAGGTTAAAATCAGAGGCTGCACTATATTTACATTTTGTTCAATACCAGCACTTAAGAACAGAGGCCAAGCATTTAAAAATAGGCTGAAGGGGATGAAGAGATTTAGAGGGGAATGCCTGGCTGTCTCAGAAACTACCAGGTGAGTCATAGCTCTGCCACTGCAATGAGCTCTGGCCAGGGAAATTGGCACGATTTAGCTCAGGGAAGGGAGACAGCAAAATGCAGAGGCAGAGCAGGGCTGTATTTTGATTGTGTGAAGAAATCCTCCTCTCTCTGAGCTGTATCTACAGAGCCTCCCAGGACCTCCACAGATCAATACAGGACGCTGGCACCAGCGTGCAGGTTTCTGTGGCAGCACTAGGACTGTCAAGGGCAGAACTGGTCAGTAGCTCAGGACACTGCCTCCAGGTCATCCATCTGCACCTCTTCTGCACCAGAGGATAGGGACAAGACAAACTGTTCTGTACGACCATGTTCCCATACTCATGCAGACCACTTAACGCTAGTGTGTACTCTGAAAAAAACATGCAGTAAGCGATTTATGTTACTTGTCCTCAAAAAGGCAACAGGGGAAGGCACATATAGTAGTGTGCCAAAGAGCCCTGAATCTAAGGCAATCTCATAAATTCATAGCGTTGGATTTAGGAAATTTTAAAAAGTGAAATATTTTTCTTTGCTTTTCAATAAAGATTGATTTGATGTTGATGGAAGTGGCATTGGTTCTGACAGAGGAAGCTTTCTTCCTTCGATACTTTCAATGTGAAGTATTCCCACAGAGACTATTTTCTTCAGGTAAAACTCCAATCTGTGTAGAGTAAACTAAGCAAACTGTAATACTTCTTGTAAGAAAAGGCTGTATATAAATTTAGCATCCTGGCCAAAGCTGAGGTCAGGTAAGAATACTGCTTTCTTACCCAAGCTAACTCTCATTCTCAAATAATACACTTCATCTCTTGTTCTGTACTAAATTATCCCAGACTAGTGCCCAAATACGACTGCATTTTTGCTTAAAACAAACAAAAAATCGAAAGGCTAACAGCTAAAATACATGTTCAGACTGGGCCAGGTAAAACGGCATCTGAAAAAAAAAAAAAACAACAAAAAAACAAGAAACAAAACCCACCACCCCTCGCAAAATCCCACCCAAATCTCAGCATCTTACTCTAAATCTCAGCAGCTGCCTACATCCAGGCTCTTGACTCATGATAAATGTGAGATCCTTCAGGATTGCCACTAACCTTCAAGTCCAAAATGACCCCTGCTTTCTAAATCTATATGAAATGGAATAAAGGGCATCTTATACTTGAGTAGAAATGATACAACTTCTCTCTGTGCCTTATACTTCATGTTGTTATCACATAATAATTTTTCACTTCCTGGGGCTGCTAGTGGCTAATTCCAATTTTTTTCCACCTCTTTGTCTTTTTTCTCTTTGTTTCAATGGGCTCATTCTCCACAGGCAATGCCAGTATTGAGTCAAAGTGTCATTCAAGCCCACGAAGTCATACATTTTCAGATGGGAGGTGGGTCTGATTATCTAATTACCTTTTGACACTTCCATTTCCTCCTTTGGCGGCTAGGTACAATAAGTTGGGCATTTCAATATCTGCTCATCCTCGATTTAGACCTGTTTTGAAAATACAAAAGAACCTTAAGTGATCTGCCCACAGCATTGAAATACCAACTTTAGTGGATACTTTGAAAACTCAAAGGCTTTACAAGATGAATAGCAAACTGTGGATGACAGCTCCTGTGGAGCCATTATTGAATTGCAGCAGTGATGACTGCATTGCTTTGGATTTAGATAAAAGACTCCATACAAGACAAATGGTAGGAGGACATCAAACAAGACTGTGTCCATGCAGTGACAGAAGCAATCCAATTGAAGAAGCTGTTGATTTCCCCAAGGTAACTTACTATTTCTTCTTGAGTAATTTATATTAAGGAACTAAAGATTGTATATTCATCTTCTATTTACACTTTTCTCTAAAAATACTGCTTCTAGTTACCAAACATAAGACTCACTTAAAGTATTTGCCGGAAAGGAAATACCAGTATCAGAACTTGTTAATTATTTTGCATCTGTGTTTTATTTAGCCACAATATCACTATGTCCAAAGGTTATAGACTGAGAGTTACAATCAATACTGATCAGATAAAGAGATTAGTCAGCAAATCAATAACATACATACCAACAGGAAGCACTGTGCACTCAAGACAACAATGAATACAACGGGTACAGATAACATCGTCACTTTTATTTAGATGAAAGCTGATTCTAGAGCACTTCCACTATCTCATTAATAATGCACAAACCTCTCGGAGTCTTAGTTTGGTATGCAAGCATAATGTAGATCTTGAATAAGTTTCAAGATGTGACATAAAATAGATTTGTACAAAACCATCAGATTTGGGGTTTACTGACAGCTATACAAGCTGTACCATGGAAAGGATACAGAATGTTTATTTAACTTCTTGCAGAAAGTCTACATTAGCATTTGACTCTTCCTGTCACACGCACTTGCTGTGCCTTACTGTTTTACAACATTCAACAGACCTGGATCACTCAAACTAGCTTGCTTCATAACAAGCTCAAGAGGGAGATATGTATACCCTGTAAGCACACACCACGCACTCTAGCTGGGAATGGCCATTCAGCCCACAGGGTTAGACTACAACTTTTCCTGAGCAGAACTGCCCGAAATGCGTGTAGTGCTGTCAATGGGTGTTTAATACACACAGGTTCACTCTACAGATCCACTTTTATTTGTCCAGCATAATTGCTAACAGAGACTTACTCTCTTAGAGCACAAGCACAGATGTAGGCTAGAATTTAGTTTACTGAAGCTTCTTAAAAGTCTATATTTGCATTTTTGAGATAAACAAGGGCATTTTATGGATGTGAAGAGGTTAAAAATATACAGACACATAGCTATGCAAAGAATCATATAAAATTTCAGGTAATTCAGGGGTTTTTTCTATCTGTCGTCCTCGTATCTTATTTTGTACTACTTCACAACTTGCTATGTTTGCTTTCTATTTTGGATCAGGTCTAGTTGCCACCCTCATATTTTCCGCTCTTCCCCAACATGTCCCAGCACATTTTTCTCTCTGCTTGTCTTCCTCTTCCCCCTTTCTAACATCTTTTCTTTCCCAAGCCCTTCTTATTAAACCTAGAGTAGGCTAAACTGAGATTAAAACAAATAACCTTCAAAGACTATGTCCCTCTTTCTCTGATCCTTCTACTTCTCCCTCCCACACATACTGCCTGACAGACACGCCATGGTCAGCTGTCATGAAAAATTTTACCTGGGATGCCACCTTGCCAGGAGGCACAGCCCAAAATCCCTCCTCACCCTGATGCAGCATTTGCCATTCTTAATGAAAATTTAATCTAAATGCCCAGGGATGTAATTCCCTAAAACCATACCCAGTTTCAAATGACATTAGAGCAGAAGGAGCCTTTAGCCTGTCATCCCCTCACAATGAGAAAAGGACTCCCAAATCCAAAGAGTTTTGGGAAAAAACACTGAGCAGCAAATTTTTTGCATAATCAAGAAACAGATCCCCTCCACCCCACCTTCAAATGCTTGACAAATTTAATGTGTGCATGTGAGTCTCTGAACTCCTTGCAATGATCTTGGTCCCAGGAGGAATTATCCACATCTGCTCCTTTCCTTTCAGGATACTATGAGCAATATACCAGAGAATCTAAAAGCTAAGTTTGTTCTGAGCAGCTTCATTGAAAAGAACAGGTTTCAATAAGCTAAACTTAAAAATAGCTTCAATAGTGTCTAATCTGTGATTCCTGCTTGGCACTGATAATTAGGACTAAAAAAAAAAAACCAAAAAACAAACTCAACAGAAAACTAACATGATTGATCTCAGTGAAAACAGTTTTGTTTTGTTCTCTTGAAGCTACCCTCAGAATTCTACTTTGTATGATTGCTTGCAGTATTTTTCCATCTTCATTTTTACTTTTCAGAATTGGTGAGTTTGTCCAAGACCCAAATAACGAGCAAGTGCAATTGCCAGCCTAGGGATAAGATCCAAATGAAATTATTCTCACTTTCTCTTTTTCACCCAGGTCCTAATGGGAGCAAGGCTACCTTTCTCATTACAGAGTTTTTACTTTTAATTAGCTCCTTCCTCTTGCTGACAGGCAGTACTTTGCTCCTGGTTGGGAGGGTGGAGCACTCGGCACCTTCGTGTCTCTTCCCTTGGAGAGCCAGTTGGAGAATGAAGACCTGAACCATCTCCCTCTCTGAAAACATAGCATTAGTACGTATGGCTCCCCTGACTTTGTCTGTATGTATGGCTGCTCAGCATCTCAAGAAAGCAGACCACAACAGCAACCTTTATGCCTTGTAGTTAAAAATGAGAGACCTTCAGGCTCAAGCTCTTTCGTCCCCTGTTGGAAATTATACATGCAGAACATCATCTGTGGGGAACCGCATGGTTTTCCTTAACATCCATACATGTACTGCTCCTTGAACATGAGGAACTGTAAAGAGAATAAAAACAGGTACCCTCTGAATCCTTTTTCAAATAATCATTTGGAAAATAGAAATTTGTTTTATCTCCTACTGCAGAGGAATCCAGCTCTTTGCCGTCCCATTTTTATTGCTCATGTTGTTGGCAAAATTAGTTTTCCTCCTAAAGTAAATTTCTAATGTTGATTTTGTCTCTTGGATTCTTCCTTCCTGCAGACTCTTACCTGATTAAGTTCTTCTGATCCAAAGAACTGAATAGAAACTCCCTGGTGTTGATAGGCTGCAATTCCTCTG
>VYZV01004641.1:420704-443125 GCA_013401275.1 Pandion haliaetus | reverse complement strand
TCCCTAGCACGGGTCCTTACCGCGGGCTGTTCTTCAGTCTCACACTGCTCCAGCGCGGGCTTTCTCATGGAGTCCTGGCCATCCTGGCGGAGTCTCCGCTCCACTGCTCACCCCCATGGGCTGCAGGGGGACAGCCTGCCGTCTCACCATGGGCCGCACGGCCACAGCCTCCTCAGGCACCCCTCCTCCCCCTCCTTTGTCACTGACCTCAGTATTTGCAGAGGTGTTCCTCTCATGTTCCAACCCACACACTGCTGGTTCCCCTTCTTAAATCTGTTCTCCCAGAGGTGCTGCTACCATCACTGACTGGGTCGGCCTGGGCCAGAGGTGGGTCTGACTTGGAGCCGGGGGAGCTTGCAACAGCTTCTCACAGGAGCCACCTCTGCGGCCCCCTCCCCCTCTACCAAAAAAAACCCCGTGCCACACAAACCCATAACAAAAGTTTAGCTTAAAAGAATATGTTAAACTAGAAAAGTTAGCTGCTATACTTGGCAGTGACAACTTCTCTGGAAAGTCTTTGTCAAAGAAAAATATAGTCACCTCTAATAGACATAAGTCTGCTTTTTTAGAGGGAGCTCTTCCATATATTTGAGATTCAATGATAGTCGTAGGTGCTGAACACCATTGGAAAACAAGCCATAAACCATCTTGAAAATCTATTTTAATTGTTCCTAATATACATTTTTAAGATTAATATCTCCTTACTTGCATTACGAAGGGGGCTCCTAAGATGGTACTGTTTGGGACATGGAAAGAATAAATTGTGTAATGCCAACAGAAAAGGTGCTGAGGTAGCTGGTAATTGACAGAGTTAATGAAGTATGTTAAGCAGGTACAATATAGATGAAGTTGTCCCCTACAGGGTGATTGGCCACTGGGGAAATAATGTGACAGTTGTCTTTGTGTTAAAATAATGTGGTACTCCTTCTTGGCCAGATCCTATCTGCAATGAGGGATGAAAGTGGTCTTGGAAGGATACCTAAGTCCTCCTACAGCAAATACTGTGCTTGAAGCTAGCAGGTAAAGGACGAGATAAAGAGAGGGTAGAGAGTGTAATGGCTCTCTGTAAAGCAGTTAGGCTATTTCCTACAACACACACATGAATTATCCACTACTGAAAAGTAATAATTTGATACTGTTTTCTATAATCCACTGTCATACACCACAATACACTGTGGTGCTGCCTGTGGATG
Source organism: Pandion haliaetus (assembly GCA_013401275.1). NCBI lineage: Eukaryota > Metazoa > Chordata > Aves > Accipitriformes > Pandionidae > Pandion > Pandion haliaetus. The sequence goes on along the minus strand of VYZV01004641.1, from coordinate 441,932 downwards.
AATGAGAACAGAATTTGGCCTGCCAATTTTTCTGGAAGTTGATTATTTTTAGATATTGTTTTAATAATTAACTAACTAGGTCCCAAGCAGTACAATGGATTTAGACAGCAAAGGATGTTTTTGTGAGTAATATAGGTTTTGTATTATTATCTCAGTCTATTGTATGTGAATATTACCATTGAAAGAGCGGGGAAAATATCAAATGGAATAGAGCTCAGCCTCTCAATTATACTAAGCTGTGTGGTCAGCATTGGTTCCAAAAGAGGCGTGTACAGTGTTGAGTAATGAAAAATCATTGATAGCATCAGTTTGGTGTCTAAATAGTCTAATTTGCTATTCCAGCATTGTTCTTATTAAAAACATCTCAGAAGAGATGTTAGCCTTCCATGGCCATCAGATCTCAAAATAGCCTGAAGCTTTCTTGACTCAGGTGCTGACAATATTTTCATGTCATGGACACATGAAAATTACACATTTTAATTGTTGAAGTTGTGGTTGTCGTTCTTGGTTGATATTTATCTGTTCATAATGAAAATGAGTTAGTTTTTATTGGACCTTTGAGCTTTTCAATGTGGTTTTACCCTCATTAACACATTATAAATCCAAGACAAAGAAAAAAGACAATAAAAGAGCTTTAACAACAAATATCCTTTAAAAGGTGTCCTTCAAATAGAGGCACCAAAGAAGATTCACCAAAAGTTCTTCTCAGGGTTCTTAAAGGTAGTGACATTTAGAAAGAGAAATTATTCTTAGCAAACATCTGAGAACATAAACTAAGAAAATATTTCTAAGCATCACAGGGCAAACAGTCTTTTCATTTTCAAAATATATTAAATGGGAAAGGTTAAATGGAGACACTTGTTCATTGTGTTCATTGCTTACAAGAATCATGATCTCTTTCCCCAATCTTTCTTAGGGCTGTAAGATTTGTATAGTCATTTGTTATTATGTTATCAAGAACAACGACCTGGGCATGAGGACATTTTCAACAGAGCTTCTTACTATGGGAATTTGAAAATCACCCCCTTACAATGTATTACGGACCACAGTTTAAAACATTTTTGTGCCCAAAGAATCTCAGGTGATGCCATTAAGACAGCATAAAATATCACAAAATACCAGGAGATCAAACCAATTAGCAATTATCTAAAGCTTTTTTTCTGGTAGGTACCCAGATTTGCCTTTTGGGAGTGCTAACTCAGTAAATAATCACTATATATAAACAAAGTATTGGCTATAACTCTCAAAAGAACTTAAAATCATCTTCAAAGTGTTTTGCTTCATTTGACAAAATACTCTTTGGGGATGTACTAATGGACAAAGCTAAAGATCCAAAGAAAGGGAACTTGATCCATTTGAAAGAGAATAGAAGGCTGAAGGAAGCAAATGTAAAAATATGCTGGTACTGACTCAAAAGTGCTGAATTCCTCCTGTAGGTCATCTCACTGGCCCAGCTTGTACCACAAAATAGTGTAATTAAAAAGTGCTGATGCTCTGTGCTAGCAAGACTTTTCTCTTTTCAACCCTTGTTTAGGGTTGTCCTAAACTAACAAGACAGAATGTGTTATATGCGGGGTTGTGAGCTTGTATCTTACAGACTGCCTTAAAAATAAAAGATACCATAAAACCCCACAAAATCAGATCAACCAGAGCACTCCTGATCTACTAGTAATAATTAATAAACTCTGAAATTATATTTTATGTCTCAAGGCTTTGTACAAATACCCACATGATACCGCTGTAATTAACTACAACTGACACAACTGCAAATTGCATGTGCATGAATGAGATACCCACACACTTAGACAGACAGTGTATCCTATACAATGTAATGCATAAAATTGCCCATTATAATGGGCATTTTACAAAGTCTAGCTAGAAAGAAGCTAGTCATCTCTCCCTCCCTTTCATGTTCATACTAAATACACTGCCTTTTCTAAATCTCTGTGCAGGTATTTGAAGGGCAGCAAGTCTGGGCCAGTCGTGAGGAATTAGTTGAGCATACAAGGGGATTGTGCTGTGTGTAACATCTTAGTTAACTTACTTGTTAAATAGGTAGTGGCACTTGACTGTTAAATTGTGAAGGAACCTGTTTGTTAAATGGAAATTGCTACTTATTCAAAGGATATGGTCTAAGGTCTGGCTAAATAATGAGGACTCCAAAGTGTGCAGAAATCTAAACAGTGTAACAGGAGAGGCTAGATGGCAAAAGACTGCCCTTCCTCCTGGTTCAGGTACTTCCATTTTCACAGTATTTGAATGAGGAGACATGTTTTCACAGCTTTGAAGCACTGCTGGCCACAGATACGCAGAGAAGGACCCAGCTACATTCAGATGAAAATCTGCAGCTGTGATAGCCTACAAAATCTGGGAAAGGTTAGTTTTTGTTTGAAATTTATTTGGTTGGTTGCTTTTGGGGTGTGTTTTGGGTTTTGTTTTTCTTTCTTCTTCTCTTTCTCCAGTTAATAACCTTTCAGATCTCTGCTGAGCCAAGAACAGAGGTGAGATATCAAATATATTTCTCAAAACAATCAACAGCTTCATGTTTCTCCAGAGAGGTACACTTTTGTTTGTTCTTCCATTCCAAAAGTTTCCCTTACATCAGTAGCTTCCTTAACAGGGATAACTGAGCTTGAAAGGGTTTTGCTCTGAAATGTCAGTGTTGTTTACTTCCTCTGCTCTTCATTTCAGTATTTTGGCCTGAATTTTCAGATCTTGGTCTGTGGGAATCATAAATCATGGGGAATAGATACATAGAAAATGAAATAGTATGGTCCATCTACTTAGTTTTCAAGGAGCTTTGATTCTATTGCTCCCCACTTGTCAGCTCCAAGCTTTTGTCCAATCAGTTTTTTTTTTCATTTTTAAAGGAAACTAGGAAAAAAAAAAAAAAGAAACCACTGCATTATCTGGTTTTCCCCAATGTTTAAAGAGAGTATGTTCTGGTCTGGAGTTCTGCTTAGGAACACATCTAATTTTAATTAAAGCAAACTATTACAGAATATAAAGGCTGCATGTTTCAGTTTGATTCTCCCTTGGTACAGACCATCTTATAAATACAGTGGCATCTCTCTGAAAGTGAGACAGACTCTCTAACCTCTTGCAGGATTCATAAAATCCTACCCATATGTCATGTGGCTGCCACCTTACCTTCTCGTGGGACAGAAAGTCCTGGCAACCCCTTCAGAACTTCAAAGAGTGGGGTTTTTTTAAGAAGGTTTATCAAATCAAAACAAAGCTTTACATTGTTTAAAGCATCATCTGAGATTCTTCTTCAAGGATAAATCGTTTCCTTAGCACTTAGCTCACACTTCTCAGCTGGATACTGGGAAACTAAGTGGAAGAAAAGGAAGAAGCATTTTCTCTGTAGATTGTAAGAAAGACATTGCTTCTGCTTAAGAAGTGACATTGGTTTAGTGGCTTCTGCTCACTCTCTACATGTGAAAAACATCAGAGAACAGTTTTGCAAAGTTATTGGGGCAGTTGCAGAAGTTTCTTCATCTGGAACTGGAAAATGCCTTTGCAAAGATGGAGGCTGCTCTTTGAAAGGCCATTTCCAACAGGTGATACATTAGCAGGAGGTCTGCATCCCATAACGCGATACTGTAAGGGTGGCCCTTGGCAGTGCACAGATTTCACCGAAGCCATCAGAGCTGCACCCAAAGCCAGGAACTCCCTTAGATCTGGTTGCAGGACTGATGATTACAGTTTGGCTGCTATTTTTGCAATGGTCTGACATACTTGCCTGTATGGGTTATGGTCATCTTTTACATTTCTGCACGTGCAATCAACACAAGAGGAGTGGAAAAAGAAAATTTCTCTGTCACATGGAAACAGAGGCAAGCATTGCAAACAGTGCATTTCAATAAGCCATAATTACACATATAAATTCATCAACTGAACTTGGGCATGCAATTAGTAGCCTAATTATGCTGTAATTGTAACTGAATACCAAAACAGATGACCATGTGCCAGCCTCCACTCCACCCAGTTGTCTTTGTGCTGTAGCTCCTACGCACAGTGGTGTCTCTGCTCTTGCGTATCTCCTGCTGAAAATATTAAAAGTACCGGTTGGGTAAATACCATTGGTTTCTTGCTTAAGCCACCAATTTTTCCAATTCTATATTTGCAGTCAGCTTGCCATTATAATGGCTGTGACTGAGGCCCTGTTGTGATGAGTTGCCTCAATAAATAGTCAGAGACAGTCCCTAGCCCAAAAGCTTACAAAGACGACAAGCTTTGGATAAGTGCTGTTGTCCTTGTTCCACCTACAAGAACCTGAGCTATGGATAGATAAGAGGTGTGCTGATTTCCACAGATATCAAGGTGCTTAATTCTCTCTTACATCGACAGATGTTGCAGTAACAGCCACTAATGACAGGTTTCACCAAACTTGAAATACCTTGTTGAAATGGCCACATTGGTTGTAAGCTCCCAGAACAGTCGATGTACAGAGAGTCACCTCCACCAGGTGATTGCACAGAGAGCACAACTGAGCAGAGGGGTGCCACACTTACCTTCCTGGTGTCAGCTCGGAGGAGTCTGGTCCTAAATTAGCCCACTAAATGCTTTACCCAAGATCAGATAAATAGTTTGTAGCAGAGAAAAGGAATCAACCCACACCCTTCTTTATTCACTTTCAGCAAATTAGCGCCTTGTGTTATATGGCTTCTTTGTGTAAATTTGCCTAGCGTTTTCTAAATGTACTGATGCCATCAGCAGTGTCTAAATATCAGTATTTTGATTACTGTTAATATGCATATGTTTCAATAAAATTAATTTAGCTAAGACTATAAATACCTTTTATACAAGATATAGCATTTTTTAGCAATGTATTGATTTAATGTACTTAGTTCAGTTAAAAATCTGTTGGTTTAAGCTATCTGCCATTAGTTTCAATTAAAATATATTGATCTGAGTAAACATTGGTTAGATTAAGTGTTGCCTGACTGTGAAAAAAATATTTGCTTAAGCAAAAATTGTATAAGTATGTAGACTTGTATTTTAGGTTGGGGACTCTTCTAGCATCTGTAGAACTGTTTAGGTATCAATAAATTTCTTTAAACATAAATGAAAATATCCTTTCTGAAATTAAAAAAGCTGATTACAGTAATATTAGCTGATTACAGTAATATTGGGACTAGCATGCATATTAGTTCAAGTAAATTTTATTTTTTTTTTTAAGAGTAAGCATTCAGGCAGGAATATTGTAACTTGAAAACACTGGAAATTCAAGCCCTCTGTGAGGGAAACCAGGCTTTCCCATGGAAAGACTTTCTTCTTTAACCACAAAGCTAAGATTTCCTGGTATCCTCTGAAATGAATTTTTTTGAATAATAAAATAATCTTGGTAGCCGTAGATAATAGGACAACACCGATGCAGGCTAGGACAAGCAGCTATTTTAAAGTACCATATGTACATTATTCATGGGATTAATTTTAATTCAAAGCATCAAAAATATATATATAGAAATAAAAAGCATGAAAGCAATAAAGCTGATACACCAGTCCTTTATTAGTTCTATAAAGACTGGAAGCCCTTGGGACTCTGATCCACAAGCAGCAGAGTACCCTCACGTTGTGATAAAAGACGGACTCGCCTGCCTGACTCTGTCCTCAGCTACCTGCACTTGCACCCAGATGACAACTCCCCGGCGTGGCCAGCCAGAGAGCAGGCTGACTCTATCCCACAGTGGTTTGCTTACAGCCATGCAGCAATTCACCTCTAGGGTTCAGATTAAAAAACTTGGGAGATCTAAAACGGTAGTTGGACATTTATTCTTCAAAGACATACATGCTGTCTATTTGTACTATTTACACTAGAGCAGATTATTTTATATACGTCTTGTTTATTTTAATCTCATGTATTCTTAGAGGTCTTTTCCAAACTAAATGATTCTATGATTCTATTCAGTTAAAAAAAAGATCCCCGGGTAGAAAGTAGGGGTTTTTTTATCCTCACAGGTTTGTCTGGGGGAAAGGTACTGCCTCATCTCTCTCTTTTTCTATGTGTGGATGTGTACAGAGAAGAAATCTTGCATTCATAGGTTTTTGTACCTGCCACCTGTCCTGTATCACAATGGCACACTTTGTCTGGTAGAACTGCAGTGACTGTGATGGTGCATCTGTATATATACTCCATTCACAAGCACCAAGAGACTGACAATTAGAAGCACCAGCACAGCAGTAAAGCAGTTTCTGGATGGCAAGGGGAGTAGCCAGTGTCACAACAGCACAAAGCATCAGTATGCTGTTCAGGGGGATCACAGTTCAGGCAGGCACACACTGTACAGTTTTGGGGAGTCCACAAGGAACAGACATGTACACAAAGAACATTTAGGGGCATATTTTCAGTACAGTGTAGGGGAAACATACAACGTCCCCTAGCTTTAGTATGATTCACAAAGCCACATTCCCGCATCTTATACTGCAAATGTCCCCCTGGCTGTCAAAAATGCACAGCAATTAAACTATCAATAGACAGGTATTGAATTCTGAGTTAAAGAACCAACAAGTAATGACTGAAGTTACAAAGTGGTTCCCAAAACAGAAAGGATTACTAAACTCAACATTTTAAACTCTTGAGGAAGGAATAAAAAAAAAGGATGGGTATTTTCTTTTCTATGTTTTCTGAATCCCAAATTTTTGAACTACCCTTATATCATAGCTTTCCATGTTTACCTCTAGAACTGCTAAGGATAGAAATATACTGAATTTTGTAGTAGAAGCTGCGATTTCATGTTTCCAAGGTCTGTGACTGTAAAAAAAGGCACCAAATCTTGAAGTCTCATGATCATTTTGTGACTACTAACAGTGATGCATACCTGAAGTAATCTATCTATCCTGTTAATGACCCAGGCAGATATCAAATTTTTACATTTAGCAGCATATAATTTCCACTAGAGAAGAAATAGATGAAGGGGCAAGATGTTGTTGGGTCTTTTTTAAGATGAACCTAGGTGCAGAGAATCTACAAAATCCTTTCTCTGAACACAGTAGATTTTAAGCAACCATGGGTAATTTATTTGATAATGGCTCTACTGTCAGACAAGGCTTTATTGAGCAGCTCTTTCCTAAGGTGCCTTTGGGTCTGCTAGTTATATGTAAATAGTACCTGGTTTCGTTGTTTCCTTTGCTTATAAAGACAAATACAGCTACTGTTCTCATTTCCACAATCTTTTTGTTTGTTAATAGGCGACGTGAAAAAAAAAATCTCTTTAGCTGCATGGGTCACAGTTGTTCTGTGGGCAGAGGTTCCTATAGTTTTGGCTAGTTGTTTCCATAAAGATGTGGTTTTAGACTTCTTTTAAATGAAGATCTCCTACTTACTGCTTTCAACAAGGTTTTGCTTAACTCCTGTAGTTACAATACTTAAACCCCACTACTATGCCCTTGCATAGCAGAAATAGAAATTCATACCTGAAAATGTGATGTGTATCAACTTTCACATTAGGATAGACCTCTCAGACTGTATGTCATATAGCAATTATAACAGCCATTATCATCCAAAAGGAAAAACTATGCAAGTGTGAAAATAAGAGATGAAATCCAGGTGCATTCCTACATATGAATATATGGATCAGTGAGCAAGTCTTGGGGCAAGACAGGGCATGAAAATCAGCCACAGCATTGAGCAGTCAGCTTCATACGTAGTACTCGATTATCAACTGTTAAGCAAAAGTAAGCTGTGAGCTTCATAAACAAAGAAAAGCACAGATAAAAGGCTGATCCAAGGCACCTTACTATCCAACACCTTTTCTAGGGCTGGGACATTAACACAACTCTTTGTTAATTCCTTCAGCTCCAATTTGGAGGAATCAGAACAGAGAAGAAAAGAGAAGGAAGAATCAATTCTCTTCCTTGACGTTCATGTTTGCTTTTATTTATCAATGTTCTTACACATTGCCAGTCTTGCTAAACTGGCAGAGAGATTTACAGCACCAGAACAAATCTCTGTTGACTTTTTAACCCAAGAATGTTAAGAGACTGCTTCTTTCCCATCCAAAGTACGTATTTACCCAGAGTGAGTTAACACTACAAAAACAGAAAACTATCTACCAAAACAGGCATTTCTGATTTAAAATATACAGGAACCTTTCCCCCTCCTCCCTGCCATTCACCTCAGTGGGAGTTTCCAACTGAATAATTAAAGACAAAGTTATCCTTAGAGGTCAAAGAATTAAGTCTGCTTTTGAAGCAATGAGATAATGGGTACCCGAGAACTTGGAGAACAAAGCTGCTTACAGCATGATCCCAGTCACTTAGGGGGTAAGTCTCAGAGACACAGAAGCTCCCTTAACCAAAGCCAGCACCAGTAACAAAAATCCCAGCAAAACACAGATGACGGGAGAATACAGAAAAGCAAGAATACTTACATTATAGAATTTACTTTAATCTATAGCATAAAACTAGGTCAGATGACTATCTAAGCAGGTAAGGATTAAAAGAAGACCAGTAAGTGCAACAAATAAGAAAGAAAGGAATCATTAAAAGATAAGGTGAAAGAGCAAGGCAAACAAAATACTGTATTAGGCCTACGCAGCAAAACATGTGCACAGAGCTGCTCAAACTTTAGAATGCAGTACTACATATGTGAGCATAAACCCAAGGAAAGGATCCCAGAAGGTGATAGAGATATTTTAAATGTGGTGCGGTTTTTTTAATGTTCAGAGTAATAAAACTTTGATACCATCTATACCAGTTTCAGATCAGGAATACCTTATTCCCTGACACAACTCCAAGTATTTAATGGATTGTGTTTTGCCCAGCAAGCTGAAGTGATGTAGAGTAGCCTAATGCCACGCTTGCTGAGACAAGGTTAGGGCACAGGAGTCCTGCAAGGTAAATCAACTGTGGGATCATCCTGCCTGGGTTCGTGGAAGATATGTATTTTACCAGAAAGCCAGACTTTATTCATTTGCACACATTCTTTTATCTTTCATATAATTTCAAATTCCGGGAAAGTTTTTCCAAAGATAAAGAAACCAGAGGGTGGGCAAACATTCATGAGAAAGGAGAAAAGTTATTTACAGTGAAGCTGAACTCAGTCAGATAAGTGACTATTCTAATAAATGTTTGACTTTTCTCCCCCACTTTCTGGAGAGAGATTCAGGCTTAAGAAATAAAGTGTCTAAATTAAGAAGCTTAATAATGTCTGCGTTTAAGCTGACTCGGTGGCTTGTGGGAGCGCTTAAGGTTTATGCTAGAAATTCCCTTGCATCCCAGGGATCAGGAGTAGAAGCTGATAAGATAACTTGAGGCACGGGAGCAGCATGTCTCACTCCACTGGCTCTGCCTTCAGAGAACATTAATAGCTGGCATGAGGATGAGTCTAGCTCTCTTTCAAAAGCATAAAAGAAGCAAAGGCAGATAGCTACAGTATACCTCCTATAGTAACTACCACACACTCCCCTAAGTGCAGGAACTCATTTCCATTGCTTCAGTGGCCTTTTTCAGATTTCTTCACCATAGTAGACTTGTCGTCAGGCAAAAGAAAAGGAAAAACACCTTTGCCTTAATTAGTATCAAGCATCAAATAGCAACATACCTGTGATGGAATCACAGACCCCACGCTGAGAACAGGAAAAGTCCTGAAGGCTTGCTAGCGGGGGTATAAGTACACGTTTGGTCTCCCTGGCCTTCTCTGCTTACTCCCACCAACCAGGTGGAAGTGACCAGGAGGCAGTAATTGCTTCAAGGGAGCCTTGCTGTGATTGAAGTAAGGAAGTGGGATCATGCTTTTGCTGTGCAAACCCCAGCCCCAACCTAAGAACCAGCCCTACTGAAAAGACCTTTTCTGAGGGCAAAGTTCAACTGTTCCGTGATGATATCTTGGTATATCACTCTTTCATTTATGTAATATAACAACATTGACTTGTATTATTCTTGTCATCCATTATAACCCCTAAATCCTTTCTAAAAAGGCAAACAAACAAGAAACTCCCACAACAGAATCCCTTCTTTTTTAGGATTTCTGCTGAAGATGGGGAAAAGAAGAGCAGCAGGAGATTTCAGAAGCTCCTTGCAACTGTTAGGCCACCCTGCATTGCACCTGTGAAGCTGCTTTTCACACAGCCCCTCTGCACACATGGGGAAGCAATATGGTAAGTGCAAAACTGCAATGTGTATTGTACAGCTCAGTGACTTAGATATTGCATTTAACTGGAGACACTTAGTCCCATCGATGAAGGGCTAGCCAGTGTGACTGAACACCACAAAATACTCTCTGTGGACGTTTGTTTCAATTCCTAGTCAAATTTGCCTGCAATCACATTCCTTCTGCCTACACTTCTCACAAATGGGCTATTCATTAGTTTTATGGTAGGCCAGGAATATCTGCTGAAAATGGAGCAGCTTAAAACAATTTCCAGCTCAACATAAGAAAAAAGGGAAAGGGAGATGGAAGTTTTGCCTGTGTTCTCAGGTATGAAAAAAAGGAGTGAGAAATAAAAATTGAAAGTGAGTTTTGAATTTGTAACTATGCAATGGCAAGTCTCTAATGGGCAGAGACTGCCAGAGAGTAGCACTGTCCTATGTGTTCCACTGAAGTAGGGGCATCATTGCAGATATTTAGCAAATTGGCCCAAAAAATAGTCTGAGGACATCCAAGATGTTACAAGTTTAAGGAAAAGGCTTGAAGTTCTAGGGTGAACACAGGCATGGGAAAAAGAAAGGACAGAAATTATGTTTCCTATTGTCTTCCATCCTCTTCTGTCTTCAGACTGTAAGTGCTTCAGGGCATGATTGTACATATGCACATTTCCAGATAAAAGCAGCAGAGGCAGGCAAAAATTATGGTGTGTGTGAAAAGAGTTGATAAAAATGCTTGGACAAATATAATTATGTGCGTATTTTTATCTTTGAATTACACTTAAAGGAGCTCTAAGCATTGTTTCAGGGGATTTTGTAATCAAAATTTGTCTTAAGAGTTGGGAGGATGTGTCAAGAGGAAGACATGAAGGAAGAGCATGGCAGGAGCCCAAGGGTTAACGCAGCTGGAAAAAAAAAGCCAGGAAGACAGTGACAAAGCAAACACCTACTCAGCAGAGTGTTTAATGCCAAAGATCAAGTTATGGCATGTAGCTGGTAATATTGCTGAGGTCAAGAGGCTGCAAACCCTTTTATGATGGTTATCTCTGTCTCTCAGCTTCCCATATTTTGACTTTATGTTCCATTTTTCTTTCACCAGCCCTCATGGTAAGTGCCTAGTTGATGGCTATTCTGCTCAGCCTTTAAGAAAGAAGTGTAAGGCCCAGCCAGCATTTCTGTGGTTTCTGTTTCCTGTGTCAGCAAATAACTCTGAGTAACAAACGCATTCAGGAAAATCAGGGTCTGTTCATGGACAATTTGCAAACATAAGAAGATTCAAAAATTCAATTAATAACTGACTTGTTATGAATTATTATCTCCGCCTCTTCTGTTTGCAGCTCAGCAACTGTGTACAGCCAGTCAAGCCAACACACGCCCCCAAAAAACATGAGACGAATCACTTCTGACCTTGTTCTTCCTGTGACCTTATAGCACTGGCTTGCAGAAAGAATATGCATATACAGATATCTTGGCATACCTTCAAGAGCAGTTCAGTAAGTAGTTCACAACTGCTGACCATCTGGCTGTTAGATCTAAGAGGGATCTATTAATGTTAGAGCTAGAATATTGCCAAGCTGCAGCAGAAACTGCATGACAGAAATGCATACAGGCTCTCTTTAAAACTGATAGAAATCATTGCAATTGTTTTATCCACCCATTTACTCAAGTAATGTCATGTTATTTCTGGTGCCACCACATCCAGAGGCACTATCCAGGAAGGAGCTGCATTGTTTGATAGTACGATGATATGCAGCCCCAAAATCTGAGTTTATGTCTCAATATGCTGGAAAAGACAAATTTTTGTGCATCCTCTTGGTCCTTCCTGCCCTTTGAGATGATCAAAATCAATGGAATAGATAGATGTAGGTGCTCTTAACACAGTGCCAAGCCTTGCTTAGAGGCAATGTACATTAAATGGGCCTCTGCATTGTAGTATGGTTTTACACTGCTCTTGCTCAGCTTAAAGCCTGGTAAAGTAAGTTTGCATCATCCAGCAGTTTAGTGCATTGACAGAATATACAATAAGCAAAGAACAAATAGCAGGGAGGGGGAGATACATGAATGTATACAGTTTATGGGCCAATTTATGTAGTATCATGAGGCCTGAGGTACAAAATCTATACTCGGACTTCTCTCCACAAATTTATTTTGTTGGTGTCACAGAAGAAATGATCCTGAGGGATTTAGCAGTATCACCGTGCATATCAGTTTAGAAAGGTCTTTTCATTCAGTGGGAGCAACAAGAAGTAAAAGCTATGAGAAAAATAAAAACACTGTATTGTGTTGAAATTGTTACTAATTTTACAAAACGCTAAGTCATTTTGGAAACAATAAAATATGATAATAAATTCCACATTTTCCCTTGCATAATATTTTGAAAACTGTCTAAACATCCCTGCTTTCTCTTATAGATTTATTTAAATGTATTCAGAATGTGTATTGACTCTCAGGCCCAAGATTAAAATGCATTTTCTAAACATTTTCTTGTTTTTTTCCCACTGGGCTGATTGGTCTAACTTAAAATATTGCCACAAAGTATTTTTCCCTCTTGTGTATGCTTTGAATGATCAGATCAGTCTATGAAATTTAGGGAGTTGATCTGAACTGAATTCACTATAAAAACCTTTTGAGGTTTGCCCATCACTGCATACAATGCTGTTTTGAAAAATAACCTCAAGGCTATTTAATTAATCGTTCATTCCTTTAGTCTCCCTACCCAGGTAGATTAATACCTACACTGCCCACAGATCAATGAGTTCTGGAGTCTCCTACAGATTAGCACGTCTGTAGTTTAAGGCCATTTTGCCTTAGAAGGAAAGAAAGAAGGAAACAAAAAAGAACAAACATATTCCCAGGAGGAACCTTTCAGGGATCAATTCATAAGCAAAAGAAAACATACTATTCTCAGCAAGGAAACAATGGGGTTTTTGTCTGCTACAGTGATAAATAACATGCTATAGCTAGAGCCTATTTAAGGGCTCCATCAATCCAAGTAGGCCAAAATCTGACCCACTTTAAATTCTTAAAATATGGTGAAAATTGTCCCAAACTTTTTTTTTTTAATTTATAGAAGCAAATGAAAGCTGTAGAATTGCCACCAACAATTTCCTCCACCAAGAAAACTGAATAACACTGTTAAGAGCACCCAGAAATGGTGGTAGAAGTTTAGCCGTACAGCACAATGACTAAAATCCTAGGGCTCCAGAGAAACAGCTTAAAAATTTCCAAAACTTAGGGTAGATGGGAACCACAAAGTATCACACTGCTGTTTTCTTATGCATACAACAATTCAGAAGTGGAAGGATTTTTTTTCCCAGCCTAAATTTCAAAATCCTGAGTGAGAGTCTGCCTGTCTTCTGGCTTCAAGGGCCATAAATACAGACCAAAAAGCAAAGTTTTGTCTGCCTGTTTCTGTCTAACAGAGGTGGTAATGTTTTTCAGGAACTGATGAGATAAGATTGATGTCTATAAGCATTCAGGAACTCAGAGATTACGTCTTAGGTTACAGTTAGTAGAATCAATCCTCAGCCTTGAACCTTCCCTCCTCCGTGTTAGCTGGAGATGAGTATTTGCTGGACTTCTTGCACCATGACTGAAAAGAACCAAATCCTTGCAGGTAGTGTTTAATCAGTAACCCAGACAGCACTTGTTATCTTCAAGGATCAGATCCTTGAGCTCTCCTCCAGCGAAGTACGCATATAGCTACTCAGATGGTGAGTAATCTTGATGATGCTGGTAGGACCACTCAGATACACAAAGTCACATTGGGATTTTAGTGGGCAGGGGAACTTCTGAATAAATAAATTCATAAATCCTCAAAGCGTAAGAAGGCTGAAAAAATAAATTCTTAAGAATCATCAAAATCTTCAGTCAAAATAGATAAAAATCTCATTTTTCTTATCTAGTGAAAAAGTACATTTTATTGAAGAGAAAACCTGAATTATTAATACAGCCAATAGCCGAACATAAGATAGAGTGTATGCTAATTTCAGAGTTCAAATAGGCATTTATGATCCTAAATTTAGCGTCTCATTAAAAAAAAATACCTTGGCCAAGCTGTTTAAAAACACATAAAACCCATTAAGAGTGAAGCACAGAAAGCTAGGGCAATGTCTTCAGTCTCAGACAACCAGGCAGCAAAATGGCTAGCAAGCAATACCTGCACCCATACCATTACATGGACAGCATGCAGTAGGAACAGTCAATTGCCAGTCCCACCAGATGCGATAAAACAAAAAAAAAAGCTAACCAGTAAAGTTAGCAGGACTGATGACAAAATAAAATCCTTGATATAATATGGAATGGATAAATAATAACACAAATTCTTGGAGCCCAAAACTGGAGAACTAGCTTAAAAATATCCTGCCATGAAAAAGGCTGTGAACTAATGGGTGGGGAAATGCACCCTAATTCTGCAGCCTGAGTGCGCATCTGGGTTATAGCTCTTTTTGTCAGGCTGGGACTGAGGGAGAACCGCAAGTGAGGCAGCAAACAAGGGCTGCTTCTTTCTATGCTCCAACATGCATCAGTCTGGTCCCTTTGATTCATGAGTGTCTCAGATTTGTCTTTTCCACCATTTGTGAACAAAGAGTTCATGCTCCCTTTGCTCTCTTTTTCACGGGAAACTTATGCAGTGCTGTAGGACTCTAGCCGTCTTCAAAGGATTTAGTGCAGTTTACAGCATCTCTGTATCAGCCTTGAAGTACTTCAAAAATTGGGGAGCTTAGCCCTATATGACCTTAAAGTGCTCCCCAGATCTGGTCGTACATTGGCAAAATGCACTGGGTTAACATTATCTGCCTGTAGTACATAGAGAAAATCATACTTGAATGGCAAGTACTTTAAGTGCTTTTTCATAGTATATCACCAACATATTTTCTCAGTCTAGTTATTACTTACTTCTAAAACCTTCATTGCAGAAGCAGTTAAAAAATAACTTTCTCCTTTTAAAATGTTGATTTGTTTTTCTTGCAAGGAATGTGCTGCAAAATGTCGAGGTAAGCATTAGTTAAAGGGCTACTTCACCGTGCCAGCAGGAGCAATTTACTTCTTATGCATATATTCCTGAACATTATTTTGTTCCCTTTCTCTTTGTGAATGGGAACCACTTCCTTACAGCAGCCAAGTGCTTTTCTCCCCCCTCTCCAGCTCTTTCTTCATCTGCTCAACAGCAGGGGCATGTTGAGGGCATGGGCAGTGGAGGTACACATAGCAGGTCTCTGCATTAATAGATAGAGTTGCCCCAAATAAGTGCAGTCTACAGACAATTTCAGGCTGAAAACTCAACATTTTCTGTGTGTTAAAACTGTGTTAAGCTGTTTAATTGTTTTGTGATTACCAGAGCACTTACCTTGTGAGGATATTAATTATCCAGGCATAAAGAGACCAAGTTTTCTGTAAGGAGAGAGCCATTCTCTTTTTTTTTTTTTTAAGTTATTCAAGTTTCTTTTACTCATTCCAGCTAAATAGATCTTGCCTGGGAAAGAGGAAAAAAATGGGTCTAAATGCAAATTAACATTACTGTTTAAATATCACAGACCATTTTCTCTGAGCCCAGTTACAATAACTAGTAATTATAAAAATTGCTTGCCTTGGGCTTCTGGCTAAGCCAATGCTAAACTTGTCCTTTTATTAGATCTGTCAGACTGAGTTAATTATCTTTATGATAATAGATGTGCCTTACCTCAAACAAAACAAATACCCTTATAATTAGCTTTTTAGTTAGAATTTTAATTTATTTATAAAGAATGTTTGTTTTGTTTCTTTTTCTGCATTACAACGAAGTTTGGGGTTTAACAGGTTACTAGTCAGCTTAGTCATGTTTAAAAGAAAACAGACTCATTAAGTTGACCAAATGGTTTTGTGGTTAACATTGTATCTCATCTAGTCACTGTGAAATCTGTTGGGCTCTCTGAATGTGCAGGTGTATATTTGTGTGAAAGACAAGGGAGAAGGAGAGAGGAAGAAACAAGGCATGTTCTTTTATTCCAGAAAGTTCTCTCTGAACTGACTTTTGAAACAGCACATTAACTGAATTTAATACTGAAGCGTGCTAGCAAACACTAATCCTGGCTGCATGTTTTCCTTTGAATCCTTTTTCTGAAGTCAGAGCTAACTTTCTTAGACTACTGAAAATAGAAAGCATAGTCTGTTTTAATGTATCTCTGTCTCCACAAAATCCCCTTCAAGCTCTCCCTCGTTCTCTCCTCTTTTTTTCCTTCTTATCTTCCTCACATATTCTCTGAACCGATCCTGCAAGCCCTCCAAGCAGAGCTCCCAGTAAGAATTGAGGGCTTGCAAAATGGGGTCTGTACTTTATTCAGGATTTTATATGTGTTTCTTCCACTAAATAAAAAACCATGCCTTATGCATCAGGACCACCTCATATTTTCCAAACAGAAAAAAAAGAAAAGGGGGGGTTTCAAATTCGGGGTTGGTGGAAAATGCAATCTACAGATTAAAAAATTAAAGAACATGGTTAGGAAACAAGCACCTCGCGTATTATTTTATTTCCGTCACAGTGATGGGATCCAGATTGGATTTGTCAGATGAAGCCTGTTTAAATCAGTGTGATGGTGCAACTTTTCTAAATATGAGTGTCCCCATGTGAGTAAAGCGGTCCTATCTGAAAACATTGTCAGGGTCTCAGTTCATTAATATTTCTATCAGCATTTGAGATCCAAAGATTAGATAAGGCTAACTAATACTGGTTTATCATCTTATTCCCTCTTTATCATATCTTACTCCCTCTCCTTGAAGTAGTTGAACAGGCTTGATATGCAACAAATGTAAGGGGAATGTGGATAAAAATGTGGTAGCAATTACAGTAGGAGGAGACATTACCAATATTTACAAGTTTTTCAATTAATAAAGTAATTTCAAAAGTAAACAGCTTTGCAACCAAATGAACACAAATGCAGCTGTTTGGTAATGAAAAAAAAATACCCATTGCTATGCACCTTGTGTAAGCATGCAAAAGGAAAAAAGGACGCAGTTGAAATCAACACAGATATATCTTTCTACTCTCTATATACACAACAACTAAACGTATAAGCTCCTCAGAAGTACAGGACATAATACTCAACAATGAAAATATAGTATTAAATAGAAATCGTAGTGATAGCTAACATTGAAACCAACCCAATACAGACATATTTCTGTTTGCAATTAAAAATGTCTTCATTTATTTTTCATAAGTCAAAGCTCTTTGGTGAAAACAAATATTTCTGTGGCCAATAATTAAAATTAATGTGATAGAAGGTTATATTTTCCTAACTTTGTACAGTCTATTTGACTGCTCTAAGTCACCATTAAAGAGTGGCTGTTTATTCTATATTTTTGAGAGATGGCAGGAGAAATGGAAAGAGAAGGAGAGAGGAAATCAAAATGGAAGTGGAAATGTTTTAAACATGAGAAAGAGCGAGTGAAATATAATGGCCCTCCAACACTCCCTCTTAGAAGGAAGGTTTTGTTGCCAGCCATATTTACTTGCAATTCTACAAATGGTGTAAAATCTTTTAATTAGGAAGACCAAATTTATAACTTTTGGGATCCTTCTGTAGTCTTCCAGTAGGTCCCTTGTAATTAACAGGGCTGCATGTCTCCACTCCTTTTTCTGGCTGGGGAGAGAGGCGAGGAGACACCCGTGACCCAGTCAGCATTTTGGTGAAGCCAGAGCCCCTGGATCTGTGCCGAGTGCCCATGCTAGCTGACAGCCCTGTGGGCAGGGTCTCTGCACACACAAAGCCCTAGTGATCGCTGAGGCAGTGCTTCGATCTTCCTCAAAACTGAGGGTGATTTGTCTGCCAGCACATGTACTGCAGCTAGAAAAAGATATGTAGAACAATAGACAACCTCTTCCCCCACCCCCCAATCATGCCTAAACTTGGTGTTTTGCACTTGCCCATAGAGGAAAAGTACTCTGATATGGTGATGTACTCTGATATGGTGATTCTCCTGGAACCCCAGAAACCCCTTTGCTGCTGAAAACAGAAAGCTGATCTCCACTTTTCTCAACAAGTCAAGATGCAATACCACAACAATGTTAGCCAAACTAAGCTGATGCTTCTTCAGTCACCCCTCATTCCCAGCTCAGAGTTTCCTGGTCTTTTGCATCAGCCCTGGTACCTTCCTGACCCTGTGCTGAGCTGGTTCAGGGAGCTGAACTAGCAGTAACTATTTTTGCTGGGTTAGTTTTCTGCTAGCGTCACTCTCTGACCTGCCTCACTGTGGTCTCAGATGAATGCTGGTGCCAGTACAGGCGGGAATATGAGGCTAGAGGTGTGCTTTTAATCGCTTTTGCGCACAGGACTGCAATGCCAGGCATTGCTGCTACACAGCTACACACCGCCTGGATGTTTTTCAGTGATTGCTGGGATTCTCTTTACCCAAGCCAATATTTTAACTTTCCTGAGTAGTTTATTAAACAAAACATTTCTTTCTATTTCCTTGTCTAGCAATATAACAGAAAAAAACCACCACAAAATACTCTAAATAGGTCCCAGCTTCCTATACCTTTTTTTTTTTTCGGATGCACTGGTTAGATGGGGAGAATGTAATGTATAAAGATAAGGAAACTGGGATTAAATCACACTGTTGCCATTGCCATTTATGCTTGTATTAGAGTGAAATTCTGAATTTGCTGTGGCGATATTTGTGCTTTCTTGTACAGAAACATAAAATAACATTTCCTGCTCAAGGAATTGGTATTTTACATGGAGATGGAATATTTCAGTACTATATAAATTTACTGAGCATGTAGGTATTCTATACATAGCCCATAATATTAATAGAGATTATAATATGCAGTCTGTTTTTAATAGTCCTAGGGGACTCCACATAAATAGAAAAGTATGTTATGAACTCTCTCTATCAAATTAAGCAATATCTTCTCCCTCTGCAAAATTTTCCAAAATTCTCATCAGTTGCGATCACTTATGAAATATACGGATTCCAACTGGAAAAAAAAAAGATAATTTTTCTACAGACTAATGCAAAATACCTTTAAAACATCTATTCTTACAGTTACATGACCAATTATATAAAAACAGAAAGCTTCTCACCATTGAGAAGACATCTTCAGGAAAGGTCAAAGCTGTACTTGACTCCATTGTGCTCTATTACAGCTCATAGAGATCTTATGCTCTGTCACTGTCCTGCAAGGACAAATACACCACAACATGGACAAGGCAGTGTTAGCTCTTAAAAACACTTTAGAGTGAAACTTTCATCTTTTACCATTTTAAAGTGAACTTCAAAATGGAATGCAGAGATCTGTTGCATATTTGCTGTACAAATGATGAATGGATCCATCCAAATATGGATGTTCATTAAACCAATGGGAAAAGAGCATTACTACGGTTGCAAAATCAGATCTTCCAAAATTAGGAAATGTCGCAGTTAAGGTTGCAACTTCAACTCAAACCTCTTGGCCATATGCATTATGATAGAAGTTTTAATTAGTTTCTGATCTCTTTTTTCCACAGGACTACTGCTTTGCAGGATGGAAACACAGTATGCATCACTGCTGGTTGCCCATAAAATATAAGATTATGAAAAACATTGTTACACAGGCTAGACATTATTTCTGAAACATCTCAGTGAAAGCTAGCTGGTGTATATAAATTCTTTGCATTTCTATGTACTGTACATTATTGTGAAAGTTACTCTTCTCATGAGATTAATAGTGTCAATTAGGCTGTCAAGGATGAGTGAGCCTCTCATGTGGGCTTTGACAGAATGCTTGGGTTGATTAGCTTCATGCGGATATCATAGCTTAATATTTACATTTGAGTAACTAACATTTTACAAACCCTCTGAATATTTTCTGCTTACAAAACTGCAATCATAAATATGATTTGTCTTGCAAAAAACATAGCATACTGTACATCATTTAAATATGTTCATTTACATAGGTTACAGACTTAATTATCAAATCAAGATTAAAATACCATTTTGCATTCCTATATGAACAGGCAAAAAAAAGCAGTTGAGTGACTGTGTTTAGGATTGCTGAAGAGAAGGCCAAGTTTCTCATTCCTGTATGTAGTTTCTAGGACTAGTCAAGACTGAGTGACATTTAGTGTTAACAATGCTGGGGATGGGAAAATCTTCTACCTGTGGAGAAAAAAAGGCAGACAGTGTCCTGTTGGCTAGACCTTATATCAGGCTCACCAGTTTGTCTAACCCTTACAAACAAGGGAAGGAGCCACAAACGCACCTCTTGGACACCACATCCTTCCTCTTCATCTGCCTTTTCTCAGTGGACCCTCTTTTCCAAACAGCAGCCTCCCAGCTTGGGAAGTGGACAGGAACTGCTCTTCCCCCTTCCTGCAACCTTAATGGAATGAGGTGAATGTATGAGGAGGTGTGTTATTTACAGGAGCAGGCAGTGTAACTCCTGCTTTACTCTGCAATGCAAAAGCAGAGCAGAGACTAGCAGGACCTGGAGTGTGGGTTTTTTTCCAATTCGTAAAAGAGATCTTATTTTTTAAAATGATAGTACAATGTGTCAAAGGCACATTTCCTTCAGAATGTCATATATAGCTCTCAGCAGGGCTTTCATTTTTCAATGATTTCTGCTATATATGCCATCTGCTTTCAGTTGTGCCCTGACCAAATCTCCTCTTGGATGCTATTTTAGGGCTGTATATCTTAGACATTGCAAGGTCAGAATTCCAGGCAAGGAATCACTGTGCCAAAAGATAAACACCTTCTCAATTTTTATTTGGTCTGTGCTCAAATTAACCTCTCATTGACTTCAAGTCAGGACTATGGAATTTGGCCCAAAATAATAGTTCTAATAAAATGAATGAAAATCCAGTAGGAAAATGGATTCACAAGCAGAACCACAAATGTATGCAGTGATTTAAAACACTGAAAAAAACCATATCTTATCCTAAGTGCCTCTTCCATGGTGGCTAACACACAGACAGGGTTTTCTATTTTGTAGCCTGAGTTTTCTGCATTCTGTTTCTGGTTGGGTCATGCATGTTCTGCAGTGACAATGCAGGGAAGCTGGATGAAGGCTGAGCACCTAACTGCCAGGCCTTTCTAATCTCAGTGTAAACTTTAATCTTTCCTTACCTGCGTCTGCCCATAGCATGAATGAATGAGAATAGCCAACAGGCTAATCTAAAT
>VYZV01004641.1:394446-412902 GCA_013401275.1 Pandion haliaetus | reverse complement strand
TTTCAGTCAATGTTACACAAGGGACATGGCACAATGTTTAACATGGTGGCAGAAAATTCACCTAGCAGAGAATTGTGAAGGCACAGTGTATCTGCTGAAAGACTCTCCAGCTGGGAACAGACATAATGGGGGCACAAGCAATTCATTCTTGGGCAATCTCTGTTGTGAAGCTGTTCCCTCAAATTAACAGTATTTCTCCCACAGGGGGGGTCTAGGTAGAAATTGTACGCAGAAGAACAGCTCTCTTCTGCACCAAACAGGCCCAGACATCTGCATTCTCAGAAGACACACAAGTTAAAACCTATTATAGATGTCAAGTGTGAAATTTGTTTAATGGAGTTTCTGTCTGCAGAAACAAAGAGAGCACAGGACATTGTTTAAAAAAAAAAAACCCAAACACCAACCTTCAAAATCTTTTTCTCCTGAATAGTTGTAATCTTTATTATAAATTTTATTTTCCTTCTTCCAACTTATGTCCTTGCTGAATGTTCCTATTTCTCCTTTCCTGGAAATAGGCATTTTCTATCATCCCTTCCCTCCTCCTCACAGAGAGGTGAGAAAACCAGTGCTGTGATAGATCACTTTCACAGGATGGAAAGGAAAATCATATAAAAGACCTTCCTGATTAAGTAGTCAATCTCTTCCAACACTTCCTTCACTAAGACCTGGAATAAATGTCATGCATGTTTTACAAAGCTGTGATCATATTATTTTCATGGCTGAGGCATTTTAAATTGCTCTTTAGGCTCCACTGGACTTGGTCAGCCTTTATTATTATCAAAGCCCTTCTATGGGATCTCCTCTTTCCACTTTCACAAACTTTTATGAGGCTGATAACGCAGAGACAACACAGAGATGTCTTGACTACTGCCAGCTTCTACCTCCTGAGACTTGGGTTTTTTTCTGTACCTTTATCTTTACATTTAAAAGGTCTTCCTGTATCATATATCTTCCCCAGACATTGCTAATCAACTCGTCCTTTGGCTTCTTCTTTGCTAAGATGAATAAAATGAGTACTGTAATTCTCTCTAAGTAGGCAGTATTTTTCACACTCTGAAGCATTTTCTGTAGCACTCTTTCTGAATCCTCACCCAATTTTTATCATCCTTCTGAAAAACCAAACTTGTCAGAAGACTCCAGCTGAGAAGCCTTTCCATTTTGCTGCTTTTGCTCCATCTACTATCAATAAGGCCAGAAGCCACTGAAACTCCCCCGACAAGCAATAGCTGTCCTGCTGCTTCCACTGCAATTGCTTGTTTCTTGAACATTTGAGTTCACCAAAGAAGAGCAAGAGGACCTCTGGAGCATTCAGGGATGCAAAGAAAGGGAAGGAGAGATGTTCTTCCTTTGATGGAGCAAAGAATCTGTGCACAACCACACCGTCTCTTAGCTTAATATCTTCTTAGAAACAGCTGTGGCCTGAATCCCTGACAGAGAAGGTACAACAGTGGGAGTCTGAGCTCCACAGCTGCAGGGGGAGGAATTCTTTCTGGAAATCCTTGGAGCACAGCATTGTGCTCCCAGAGCTGGATTTAACCCACTGAATGGAAATATGCCCTCAAGTTACATCTAAAAAGGATGATCCTCCTTGCAAATGTTAAGCACAGTTATAATGTTCCGCACATAAAGAGCAGAGACCACAGAGAAAAATCTATTATTGTTGCTGCAGAAAACTGTAGCAACTCATGAGAGTTTTACTTTTATTATTCATGTTGCTATTAGGAGTTGCATTATTACTAGATCTTAGCTGGCACAGATGGCTGCTGTGCTTTGAGGTCTGCTTTAGTCATGTTTTTAGCTGCTTTCTTCTGCAGATTTTATAGGGTTTGGGCTGATTTTAGCTTCCTTCATTTGCTTGATAATTGTTTTGTTTTTTGTTTTAGTTTTTACTTAATTAGCAGGAATATGTTCATGTTTATAGTGTGCTTTATTCACTCTTTTTGAACTTGTGGTAACCAGAATCAGTGATGCAATTATACCTTCTGTTGTTTGTGTGGGACTGGCTCAGGCCAGATGCTTTGATGGTGGCAGCAGCTTTCCTGTAAGGTCGGTATCAATTTGCTGGCACTGCTGGACTGGTATTTCTCACCTGTTGATAACTTCCTACCTTGAAAAGCATCTTTCTCAACATCGCTTCTGTTTGCTGTTAAAGTGAGGGGGAACCTCTCATCCCATTCCCCTGAGACCCTCTGTCGAATCGCTGCCCGAACACTGGTGAGGATTCCTGCTTGCTGGGCTCTTCCTCAGATATATGTACGCTCATCTCAGCCATCATCTCCACTACTGCTATGTTTTGCTTGCCTAACAGGTTATCTGCATGCAGTATCTTCTGTTTCCTTTTGCCTTCCAGTTATTGCCTTAGTAATAATGACAAACACCAGGAGAGGGTTACTTGCACTGCAGTATCTGGTCAGCTCTTGGTGCAGGTGTGACTGAGCAGAACCTGTCTGTTAGGCAGAAATTCAGGCTCAGTCATTTACAGCTGCTCCTGCACTGTGGTTTACTTTGGCTACATCATCACAGCACACTGATAAGAGATCTGAGTGCGAATTTCATCTTCCCTCTGAAATGGAGCATGCGAGCCAGGAGGTGAGGTGTGGTATGCTCCCATATGCCTCCCGGTCTGCAAGGCCAGTACGTGGCCCTCGAAGTCAGACACAGACTCAATTTTTCTAGACCTGAAATACATCGTTCAGTCTCCATCATGCAAGATGTCCATATACTTACATGCCATACTTCGGTCTTCAGTAATTTCCCACAGTCCTGTTCCTTGACTGCTAAATGTGTGGCCAACTGGTTAGGAGGATTCACAAAAAAGCTTCACAAAAAAGTACTGCCCATGGTTGTACTGCCTCTTCTCTCCCTTCCTTTGAACATCACCACACACCAGTGACAGGTAAAGGAAAGTTTTAAAATGGAAAGTTTGGGAGTGAATGCTTTATTTTATTGAAAAATGAGAGCTTTTCAGGTGTCTGTTAAAATTTAGTTTTGAAAACCTGTGGGTCTCAGCTTTCCCACTGCAGGAGGTAAGTAATTAATTACCGTTGTCTCATTGGTCTCATTGTCATAGGATAGTTCTCAGTGTTATGATCAAAGGGAAAATATCTTGAATAGGATGCACTAACTTACAGTAATTGGCTCCTAATCTGCTGCCATAGCATTTGAGTAACTGCATTTAAAGTCCATGGCAGTTGTTTGTATGCTGTGGCAGGGGACCAGGTCCCTTAGCTTTTATCTGCTCTTCGCATTAGCCTGACTGAAAGTCTATGAGCCGAAACTATAACCCCAGCTCCAGATGCCCCCATAATTTGGATCTGGCTAAGAATTTAGCAGCTCAGGCCCATCTCTAATTACAACAGACAAATTATTGGATAATTTCTTCTGCTTTATCTTTGCAATTCACTGGAGCAGTTAATTTCTCCAAAAGCAGGCACATCCTTTCTCATTAGAAATTCCTTTTTGGCCTTTTTAATGTCAGTTTCTTATTATTAAACACACACACATGCACACACATGCACAAGATACAAAAAGTTTTGCTGATAAGGGATTATGTAACTGGTACCTAAGATAACTTGAGATGTTTAACAGAAATGTGGCTTTAGCCACTGGATAATTTGCCACTTCATGGAAGAAGTCTCAGCTGACTACTTCTCTTTTTTTCATAACTGCAGCCAAAATTTGAAGAGTAGTAGCACAAGAACTACATTAGTCCATATGCTTCCATAGGACAGAGCTGGTAGGTAGCAAGAAAGAGCTAGAAGAGGCAACCGATTTGAATATTCACTTTCTGGTGTCATGGAACACAAATTTCTGCTTCGTATTTTTGAAGTTTCTGTTTCTTTCCTGCCAGTGGTGGAAGTGAGGTATTCAGCAGTTGCTAACTCTGATATTTATATTACCTTTTCTTCCCTTTTTGGATCTCTTTTTGTTCAGTACAGGTACATTCCTATTCATTATTTCTAACACCCTAGCTGAAAAAGATTTCAGCCATCCCTAAGGGTGGTATAAACAGACTCTGAAGATACAGAGAGATTACAATCTGTACAGACTGAACAGAAACAGGAGTGGGATGTTTGCTCTGAATGGAAGTGCCAGGCTGTGGTTCTGTGATCACCCAGAGGCATGGTGAGATATAAAGATCTGGATTCTTGCTTTTCTGCATTGCCCTCTTGCTCTCCTTCCTCCCATTCACACAAAAAAGCTGGAGAAAAAGAACTCATATTTTCACAAAATACCCTAGAAAAAGAAACCCTAAATATCATTCTCCTTTGCATTGTATTGACTGAGCATTGCATTTTTCAGTTTGAAGTGAGGAACCCCAGGAGTTTACCCTGAGACTTCCAGGGGACTAACAATGGCACCTATAAATTTTGAAGCTGTTGATTGTGATTTTTTGCAAGATTTCTGCTGCTAAATCAGCTTTATCACTTAGGAAGTCCTGGCCTCTTGACTTAGCTGCAGAACTGCATGCCTCTCAGTTGCATAATATTTTGGAAATGCATGCTTCATTGAAGTGTCATTGATTTTCAACTAAAGTGAAAATGCCCTCATTTAATGCTTTCTTAAGAGAATTACAAAGGAGGCTGGAGAGGGTTTGGACAAAGTCATTACTAATTGTACATCACAAAATTGGGATTTATATATTTTTAATGCAGAAATTCTTTACAGCTCCTAAATCAAAACACTGTTCTAAAATTATGTCTAATTTTATAAATGGAAAGACTCTATTTTGTTCAAGACTTTTAAATTCCTTTGCTTTGTTCAACAAACCCCTGTACTTGCTGTGAGGGGATTGCTGATTGCTTTGTCAGCAAGACCAATGATATTCAATCTTTGATTTCTGATTCATTTGCTTCTTCCTTCCCTTTGATGAATAGAATAAACGTCTAGCTTTTTCCTCTCCTTTCAAAAAAATTTCTCTCGCCTCTCACTTCCTTAGTAGTGAGACCGTTTTATGTGAAACATTCTGCCTGTCTTTTGGACTATCTCTTCCTCTTCACTGAGCTCAGAGCTGGGTAAGTACTTTACAGTCTTGCATTAGAGAAAACAAAATTTTCTCTCCTTCTGTCGTTGGCTCTGATATTAGGGTGTCAGCTTTGCCTCTGACCACGATGCTCCCAGGCTTCCCTTGGCTGTTTCCTCGGGCCTTTGTGTTGGCATTGCTCTCTGAGGTGGCCAGATCTACTCGTGTTCTGGTAGGCAATGGGTAAGAAGGTCAAGTTCTGAAACTGGTTGTACATGAAAGGTGCTGTGATATTATGGAGGTAATCTTGAAGCAGGGCCTAGCAGTTACCATATATTAGGCCCAGTTGACCATGGTGTTGGCATGTAACCTTCAGCTAGCCCTACAGGATAAGTCCATGGTTTAATTACAAGCACAGAGGAGTACCTTAAGTGTAAACAACCCACCAAACACTTTGAAAGTGGTGACAGCAACCTCAAGAGGGGTAGGTGGTGAGCAAAAGCAACAGCGGCAACCTTTGACCAAAGCCGACCAAGAACAGGGTGTTTTCTACCTCATCCAATGACTGTCAGCAGGCAGAGAGCCTGGGGATGCCCCAGCTTGGCCCTGGGAGTACCCACCGTGTGGCCCCAGCCACCACGCTGTCCCCACGGCTTTCATCTGAGACCACATCAGGGCCATGAAGATGATCAAAGGTCTAGAGAACCTGTTCTATGAGGAAAGACTGAAGGAGTTTGGTCCTTTCTCACTGTAGAAGAGAAGGCTCATCACAGTATTCAAGCACTTTAAGGACAGCTAGAAAGAGAACAGAGGCTCTCTGTTCACAAGGAGCCACATGGAGAAGACAAGGGGCAATGGGTACAAATTGCACCAGGAGAGGTTTCATGTCAACATAAGAATGAAATTTTTTACAGTAAGAACAATCATTCACTGGAACAACTTGCTCAGAGTTCCTGGAGGTTTCAAGATGCAATTGGACAGGGTGCTAGATAAAATCACCTAGGCCCCCTTTCCCACAAAAGGGTGGAGCAGATGATCTTCTGAGGTCCATTCCAACCTGGGCTATTCTATGGTTCTTGCAGTGAGCAGAGAGGTCACCTATGTCACTGATTGCCTGTAGCTGTCATTGAATTGTGTCTGAGTCCATGTAGTCTCCACACTGTCATTTGGTCTTAAACTGTGACCTAGGCTCCTGAAGTTATATCTTATTAACATTTCAGAAAGTCCCAGCCTCAGCATCATACTCGGTGCCACACAAAATGTCACAAAAGACAGTTCCTGTCTGCCCGAGTATGATTTAAAACCAAAGTGGATACCAAATGGGAAAGATAAACTACTAGCATCCCTGTTTAAAGGTGGAGAAGGGGGCGTCTGTGCAATGAGCAAACTTACCAAAGGTTGGGCAGCATTCCTGAAAAAAAAAAAGAGTTAAACGATCTTGCCATGTTACAATTGCTAGATCTTGTCTTTTTGGCTAAAATATGTTAAAAGCAGAGTTCACCTGATCTGTACAAGAATTATACTATACTTTAGTTAACATGAATTACCAAATGCTAACATTTTAGCTAATAAAAAGATCTTTGACCTGTAAAGTCTTGACCACTGTGCTTAATAGCTTTGAAAATGCATGTGTGCTTCCTCTGAAACATTGAGTGCAGCTATGTGCTACCCACCTCAGTAGCTACTGATGTCAGTATGAAAAAAACATGGCACATTTCGGTGGGAACACCTTGCCAGATTTGGGGTTGCACCATCTCTGGACCATGAGAAGTGCGAAGGCCTCCTTTTTGTCATGCACCTCACTGGGCAACACAAATAGCAAGCTTTAGGCACAATTCCTGCACGAGGACTCATTAGCTGTCCTCCTAAAAAACTCTTTATCTCATTGGGTCTATGGAAATATGAAGGAGTATGTACTCAGAGCTCTGCAGATGAGGCTGAGGTCGCAGGTGTATCATAACTGTGGAATGAGCTTTGTAAAAATCTCTGCAGTATGAGAAAGAAAAATCAAAATATTGATTGCAAGGTTTGATCAGTTGCTCTTTTCAGAAGAAAATTCAATCTGATTTGTCATGTTATTGATTTTTTTTGCTCTTTGAGTAATTATTTTCAGTTATTCTTAGCTGATTGCCTTACTTTGAACTGCTATCAGATATCAGATTTAGGGGGGTTTATTTAAGTGTGAGAAAATATTCAGTTTAAGAAGGATTATAAAGTCAGATCTGAAAGAGAAAGCTGGCATGTGTCCTTCTGGGGAAAAAAGAAAACAGAAGCACTTTCTACTTCCTAATATGGCAAGTAAGGCCACTCAACAGTGTGAGAAAAGTAGAACATGTTTTATTATGTTCAAAGGTGCGAGATAACTTATCAAGTCCTTAATTCATCACGTGCTTTACAGTGCTATTTACCTAGATATCATTTCCAAATATAGTCAGAACATTTGTAAATACGTAATGACATATCTTTATTGCAATAGGTATTCTTCTGCATGATTCAGCAGAATACTGAGTAGTGTATTCAAAGTTCGCAGCTATATCAGTAACAGTTCTTAAATCTGGACAGGTGGCATACTGAAGTGAGATAACTTTCTCTCCTTACTACCTTCATATCTTCTTTCTAATTTTTTATGCTTTCTTCAAAAAGAGTGCATAAATAAGCTTAAACACCTCCTGATTATTGCTCCATTAAGAACGACTTGATCCAAAATCTGCTGAGATCATCAAAAGATGATTGAAGTTTTGGATCAAGTTCTCCAAATGCAGGTGATCATGGATTGACTGAAAACACACTAAAGGCAGTGAAATTCAATTTGAATATGGTTCTTCTCTATCTCCCCCCTCCGGTAATACATTAACATGTTTTCTGCCTTTGGTGAAAGCAATAAAATCTCAGCGATGGCTTTTTGCCACACTAATGTACATCCAGAACTTGTTGACTTATCTTAACACGCAAATCTTCTCAAAGTTTGTCCCAAAACACAAACACAGGAAAACATGGAATAACATATTCAGCTTCTTCTCAGACAGCCTGCATTTCAGGTACATCACAGATTGTTGTAGAGAGCACTCTAATCAATTTTTTCCATGTCGCACAACCTTTTTCTTGCAAGAAGATCATCAGATAGAATACATGCATAGGTGTCCTCTTGAGAAAAATCTTTGTGTTACACTTTATGGAATATCTGAGACCATAAAAAAAAGTAGCATAGTTTCAAGGCCTCTGGAGTGGCATAGGGAGGAGATACACTCATAAAACTATTTATATATTCATATGCAGTAGTTAAAAAAAAAAGATTTAAGAAATGAAAGCTCAGTTGCTAAGCAAAGAGCTTTTAGATTGTTAGAAGAGAAATGTCCTCTTGCAAATACTTCCAAATATTTATACTTTGGTTAAGATTTTAGACATTTTTTACATTAAAATGAAATTTGAAAACTTCAAGGCAGAGGTTGTCTAGATTTCTAATTATGGAATTACAGAAGAACAGTAGTTGAAAGGGGCTACAGGAGGCCCTATAGCCCCAACACTGGCCCATAGCAGGTCCGGCTAGATCTAGTTGCTCATGCCTGTTACCGGCTAAGCAGTCAACATCAAGGATGGAGAGTCCTCAACATCAAGGATGGAGAGTCCTCAACCTCTCTGAGCACATTGCTCCAGTAGTTGACGACCCTCATTAAAAAAAGAAATCTATGTTTAACTTGTATTGATTGCCTCTTGTGCCATAGCACACCTACAAGAAGAGTCTGGCTCTATCTTCTCTACACCTCCCATAGCGGTGGCTAAAGACAGTAATAAGGTCTCCCCTTTGCCTTCTCTTCTTAAGGCTGAACAGACCAAGTTCCCAGTGTTTGTGTCAAAAACATCAGCTCCCTGAATAATTTTACTTTAGAACTCTTCAGGGTTATGAGTACAAAATATGATAAAGTATTATTTCAGGATGGCATAACTGGGATTTCTTAAATGATGTTACAGAAACTGATAAACATGATTGTGTTTGGAGACTTGGGAAAAAAAAAATCTTAGAATATGCTCTTCTGATTAATTACAGAACGGGGAAAAATAGCAGTTTAAAAAAGATTTAAGATATTTGCTTGCACAAGCATTACTCAGAGCCAGCTTTATTTTTTAAGGATGCAATTTTTCTGTCAGTCTATAATGTGGTACGGTGACTGAGTAATATATCTTCAGGCTTTACAGACTCCTGGCATGACATACTCTTTGAGACAGTAGATCTTAATAGATCTTTCTGCATTAATCCTGACTAATGAGCAGATGAATAGTTAATTAAAAATGCTCCACACAGACTTTGACACAGTAGACCATCACAGCTTCACCGTGGTTCTCACTTTCTAATAGATGAACAGAACTTAACTTGCATTTTTTCCATCAGATCATAATGGCTCAGATAGCTCCATTACAGTTTACCAGATCACTGATCTATGAACTAAACAGTATTTAAGTATTTCTTGATTTGATTTACTATGGTATATGATCTCCTGTGCCTTCACTGAATCTATATAGTAAAAGAGCCATTATGTCATTTCTTTAGTCACTGATCTAGCAGATCATTAAGAAGTTTTTCATTCTGCAGGCATTAGGCTTTAAGGGCTTGATTTTTTTTCTAGTGTTCTGTCTGCTGGTGCTCTGTATGAGAGGAAACACTTTGACATGGACAGTTCTTCAAGTGCAATACGTACAGCATGAAACCATAGGCGGCAGCCCACATCAAGTTAAAATGAGGTCATTCCTGTCTAAATAGAATCTGTTTTTATCTCCTGAATTATATATTCACCAGCTTCTGATGACACTGCACATTTTAAAAGTGTTGGCAGGTGTAAAAGGATGTAAAATGACTGAGTTTTGAGTCATACCAGAAAAGAATGTAGCCCTCCACTCCTTACTGAACTCTCACTAAGGTTCACTTGTGGGTAAATCTTCTGCTAATGACCCATGGCAAACAGGAAAAGACCTCTAAGTGGCAAGGATAGCATTACCGGTCTCAAACATCTACAGAATTCAGATTCAATCAGTTGAAGATCTCAGTAATCGTAAGATTAATTTTTTGCAACTTAGTATTTAAGACATTTAGTCCTCAGTAGCAAAGGAATGGTCAAGTCTTCACAGAGGAATAGACCTGACTAATTTCCTTTGGAGAAATCCACTGTGTTTCAGGAATAAATGGTGCTTTGATCAGCAATGATTCCATCTGGCTCCACTTAGCCAAAAGCACATTGTCCTTTCTCCAGCTATGCAATTTTAGGTTACTTCTTTAAAAGACAATGTATTTTACAACAGGATTTTCTCTAACTTTTCAAATTTCTGTGCTTATATGCTGCTCACTAAAAATACATTTAAGCGAGGATTATTATTTTTGCTCTATCAATATTGTATTACAAAAAAAATTCATCAAGCCAGTATCCTTGGAACAAAGGTCAAGCCAGTCATGTTGTATCAGATCATTTGCCATGAAAATGTAAGGTGCCATTTGCCAAAAGTAATGGTCAATTTCAATGTTCATGTTTTTTAACAAAAATTCAGCAAAACATTTTACCTTCAAAATTTTGTATGGCTAGGAACAAATACCAGGTGCTCAATGGAAACTGCAAGAAATCACAGGGAGGATAACTGAGGAAAAACATGCCCATGCTAGGAAACTATATAAAACATTGCTTAGATCAAGTACATGCATTAAGTGCCAAAATTTACTTCCCTTTTGGTTTAAAAATATGGTCTATCTAATACAATGGTATTTTTTGGAATATCTTTCTATGGTTTGGATGCTTCTCAGTGGAATCAAATGCACTAGTTTGATTAGGTGAGAGTTTCTTGAGAGATATTTGCTCGATTGTAAAAAATTACACTGTAGAGAGAATTACCAAACCAGTAGAAATTAGGAAGAAATGAGTCATGGTAATTAACTTTCTTCAGGACTCTCATGTGTCAGAACTTAAATGTTACTCCTTGGTAGATTTACCTAAGGTATAATATTCTACCTACAGTTAATAGTAACAAATGCTCTATTAGTAAAGCAGAACATTTAGAAATATGATAAAGTTAATGCTCGAGAGTGCTGAACGACTGCTAGGATTGATTGTTGTACTACTTTGATGTCCAAGTTTAAGGCTACCTACACAGTTATATTCCACTTTATTTTGCAACTCATTAAAGAAGAAAAAGAGTGTCCTACCAGCAAGAGGTATTGTCTTCCTTCCAGTAATAAAAAAAAATGCTACACTGGAAAACTACAGGGACACTGGCCAAAGAGCAATAAAGAGAGATCAGGAGAGCTTCTGAAACATTAATGATGTCCTTCTGCCAAAGCATGTAAAAATGTGCTAAAACTTTGAGTATTCATGAATATGGCAGCTTGAGATTTACCTCATCTCATCGACTCCCTGGGCTAAGTTTTCACTTACCCAATATTTTTCCCAGACGGGATCTCAGTAGGGTTATGAGAGATAAGAGGGAAAGACATACATTCCTTAGCCAAGACATAATTAAACAGAGTCATCAAGGCCAGACCTCTGACTGGGCTGTGAAATCTACTGCCAGATGTTGCAGATACATCTGTCTAAGTACTAACAGGATCCTTCTCATCACAATATCTAATCATTTCACAAATATTAATGGGTTTTCTCGCTGGGAAAGGAATTTTTTTTCATACTAATGTAGTACCAGACAGAGCTGGACAAGTAACAGTAACAAAGTAGCCATTTTTTGAGTTTTTCATTTTGGTTTCTAACTTTTTCTCTCTGATTTTTTTGTACATAGGGGAAAAGAACACCTTAAACTCTCTGAAGCTTCCTCCGTAGTTCTGTAGCTATTGAACAATAGAGCACTGGCAAATGGTGAACCATTTAGTGATCATTCACTTCAGTATATTTTTAGGTCAACAAGTCTTAGATAGTATAGTGGTAGTAACTGTGGCCTAAAGATTGAAAAAATAAAAGACAAATATCAGGGATCTTATATACATATATATATATAAGTATAAAACAAAAATTATTAACAATAAATGTGTATTAAAATTTGAATGTGGATGTAAATATATATTTTTATATTACTTGAAATGTGGGTGTATGTATTTCTGATTACACACATAGGTACCTTATTTTTCATATATTTCATAATGCTTGGGAGTTGTCTTACATTTTTTTTCATAGTTTGGGTTGGCCATCCTGAATTTCCTGCACTAGAATGAGCATGATGTGTGAGAGAAACTTCTGCTTCATATATTACTTCAGCTTTCATATATTGTTGTGGGTTATCATCTTCACTGTACACAGGGACAGAGCTAATGGGAAAGGAAAGATGGGGAAGTAGCATCAAATCTTAAACTTCATGTTAGAAAATAGCACTCTTGTCTGCAAAGATCCAAGCAGGCTTTCCTTAGACCTCACAGACTAGTGGAGAAAAGCTTGTATGCACGAGAGAAAAAATGGGACACTTCCATTAGGTTTGGCATTAAATAAGAAATAACTGAAACACCACCTGTAAGAGATCACTAAATATAAATGTCTAGGTGCTGCAATAAAATGCAAAAACGTTTGTTTAAATGTCTGCAGCATTGCATTTCAGTAAATTAATACATCATAATTAGAGATTTTCACTGAGATTGTACCAAGGGAATGTGTTAGTAAGTGGGCTACGAGGTTCATTCTTGCTGACAGTGAAAGACGCCCAGGTCACACTAGCTGTTACTGTGAATAAAGAGACACGAGTTTTCTGTCAGCCTCTGGTGTCCAAAAAGGAGGTACATTTTCGTGCAATAATCCTGGGACTGCAAACTAAAATGGACTTGGGCAGACTCCACCTCAGACATGCCAGCTTTTCTCCAACAAGTACCGAGGGAACTCAAATGGCCATGTAGTCAAGGCACAAATTGTCTTTAGAGGAGGGGTAGGAGACCTTCCCTAACCCAGTG
Organism: Pandion haliaetus; assembly: GCA_013401275.1. Taxonomy (NCBI): domain Eukaryota; kingdom Metazoa; phylum Chordata; class Aves; order Accipitriformes; family Pandionidae; genus Pandion; species Pandion haliaetus. The sequence goes on along the minus strand of VYZV01004641.1, from coordinate 400,018 downwards.
AAATCTGAATTATGAACCCTTTGAGGGGGAGTCAGGGCACCCATCTGCCCCCCTTGGGGGGCACGCTGAGCTGGTCCCAGGGTCTCCACACATGTGCTCCCATCATCTGCGTGATGGATGTGCTGACTTGAGGCATCTCCCCGCTGACAGTCCTGGCAGTTGTCAATCTCTGCCGGGTCTCACCCTCCACACTGTGCAGGGAAGGTCAGTTTACAGTATCTGAAGACCTAGGCTAAAGTATATTAATCCATTATGCGGTTTCCTAAGTATTACTTGCCAAATTCTATGATGGCATCACATATATCACATATATCGCATACAGGCACCTGCTACTGATCGAGCTGGCATTTCTGCTGCTAGCTGAAGGTGGAAGCTCATATGCTAATTAATGATGTAACCCTTGCTACACAAATACTTTTGTTTTAATAAAATTGCTACAACTGCATACAGCATTAGGATAATTTTTTGGAGGAGTTTCTATGTTAATTAAAACTTATTATTTATCATTTGTTAGTTGTACACTGTGTATAACTGGACACATAATTATTATATTCCTCATGAGCTCTGTATTTTACCACTTTATTCCTATTAGTAAAATAATCCATTTACTTTCTTGATTCTGTCCAAAGAGTTTGGTTAGACCTTGCTGGAACTTGAGAGACTATCAAAAATAGGGGTTTTCTTTCTACATTTGAGCACAAGTTTTACCTTACATTATATTTTTAGCTTTTAAGTGCATTTTTTAATTCACTTTAGAAGATAAATTAGGTTCTGGCCAGGAAGTATCTTTACAGTTGCTAAGCACTTCCCCAACAAGTAGAAAAAAAACATGTTTTGCATCCATTTAGCTGCCAGTAAATTTTGATGCTGTCACCAGAATAATATTGATATACTTGTGATATTGATATATTTGAAAAGGATATGTTCTTTGGACCTTGCGGCTTTTTAAAATACGTTTCCCAAGATTAGTTAAGTGTTTCCTATGATGATATATAATACAATTGATGCTATGAAGTACTTTACCAGGTCCTTTGGGGACCTGTGAGGACTTTTAGCACCAGTGTTTTCTGACTATGCACTGCCTCTGTGCTTTCTACTCTTTTCAAAATCAGAAAAGGGAAAACAGCCCATGCAGAGTTGCATGTGCTGGGAATTACATTACAGCCATGTTCATTGTGGTCTTGGATGCAAAGGTAGAATTTTATCTGGTACATGCAGAGTTAGTTGCCAGTTATTTACTTAAAACTTGTAATTTGTGCCAGAGAGATTGAAAGCCTTGGCTAGTAACACACTTCCCAGCAAAGTAAACACATAAAACAAAGTAAGTATGGTTTGAAGTATATTCAGTGCCTTGAAGAAAAATTGAATATGCCCTCATTTAGTCCTGATCTTTGATTCCCAGAGCTGTCCAATTCCAAGAGGAACAGAAGATTGCCCACATATCAGGCAGATAGATGTCTTTTAGATATTCAAGTTATTTACTGATGAAAGAATTCATAAATTCCTAATTAATGACTATATTTTAGGACCTACATTTTCAATGTTAGCTCTAATCCTCCACTGTGATCCAATGGCTTTGACCTGTCAAAAGAAGAAGCCAAGCCATCTTGATCAATTTGCTGGAGCAATGCACTGAAAGATTTGGATTGCTGGTAAATATCTGTTTACCCAGACAGAGTGCCCCAAACTGAGCAGTATAGGTTAGTTTCAAAAAAATACATGCAATACTTACCTTGGTCACTTCTTAACATCATCTTCAGTTTTGTGCAGAGATTAACTCAGACAAATCAGAGGTTTTCACTAATATTTTCTTCATTCAAAAAACTTCAAAATCAGATTCAGAAAAAATTAGCTAAATTAGCATTTGACAGGGACACATTACTTACAGATTATTCTTCTGCACAGTCAATAATGGGGCTTTTACTATGTTGCTTGGGAAACTTTCTAACAATTTAGTGAATTTTATCATTAACATACTTGTTCTGCTTGTCCAGGTTGCTTTTTTCTCTGCACAGCTTTGCTCTGTTACACTTAATTGTATCTTCCTGCATTTTACTAAACATTTTTTCAATCCTTTATAAACACTTCTAAAAAATCCTTTAGAAATCCTTTTAAAAATAGTTCACAAATCCTTTAAAAGTAACAGATGAATCTCAAGCACTCAAGTCTTTTGCATATCTTAGCCATGTGTTTTCATAAAATTTTCTGTATTAAACAGATCTGCTACTCACTGAATATGTTCTATTCTCCTCTTAAAATTGTTTCTTGTTTGCAGAGAGGACACATTAATTTCAGTTCAGAGTAGTCATCAATAAAAAGTCATTATTCTTATGAAGTTCTTTTTACATGTGAATCCCAGAATTTATGATGAACATTATACAACCAGTTCCTTCCATGCCTTACTGTCAAAGGTGTGTAATACTTCACTTCTAAAGCTGTAAATTGAAGCACCCCTTAGAACTACAGAATTCTACTCTGACTTGAAGTTGCTCAGTTTGAAAATCTCTGAAAACCACATGGTTTTCAAGTTGGATATTCAAAAATGCAGGTCAAAGAAACTAAATTTCCAGTTTGGTTCCGTTCATCTGCTGCAGTCCCACATACAAAATCAGGCAGTCATATGCTTACACTTAAAAAAGTGTTTAAAACCCATTGACTTCAACAGGACATAAACACATTCATGAAGTAAAAGTACATTTCAGATCAGAACCTTAGTTACTAAATGCCTGACTGCATAGATACTTAATATATTCATGGGGTACATACTTTACCAATTCACACATTACTGCCACATGAATAAATTTATAATATTGCTTGTTCACAGAAATGTGAGTACTGTTTCTTTTCTGGTGTTAGATAGGAATTGAAAGGGACCAAAAACAATGGCCAGAAATCTCATTACAATTGTTTCTTTTTGTTCACAACATAAGTAACCCAGAAGTACAAAAGCAAGCATTCAGAAAGAAGTGGTCAGGCTTTCGAGGCTAACTATATCAATCCTCGGTGAATGACAACCATAAAGACTCATCACTTCTAGCTGACGAACAAGAGAAATTAAGGTGATCCTCCATCCCTTAACTTAAGCAAGCATCCCTCACCACTGTAATTGATGCCCCCTGGTTATTATCTATCACTTATTTTAAGAGATATCCCTTAATTCAGTCAGTTGTGGTAGGGGTACAACAAAGGCTGAATGAATTAATCAAAACTTAGCAGATGTTGCTTATTTTCACTACAATAATTCAGTCTGAAAAAAGCTAGGGTTTTTTTACAATATAAATCAAAACATAAAAATTACAACAATTCTCTGAGTTGTCCTGAAAAATTAAACAACCAAAATACAAAGCCCTGCTCTGAGCTCACAATTCCTGTAATCCCCATTTCAACAGAGGTCTGTCTGCAGGGGAGCAGGCTAGGAAGCGTCTACAGTCGCCCCGTCTCTTCATTCATTAGGTCATGGACTTCTATGTTGTATGGTTTTAGACTGTGGGCCATCCTTGAAGAACCTTAGCTGCAGCGTGATGATGATCTGTTCTAAGAAGCTGAGGCATCTGTGAGAGAGTCCAGGCTTTGCAAGTGAGCTCAGGTAACAGCAGTTATGCAGCGCCTTTAAAACCAGAAGACGCTAAAAGATGTATTTGCAGAAACTGTAAAGATATGCTATCAGCTGCAACAGAAATGGAAGACGACAGTTTTGAGACAAGTTTCCAGAACAGCAGCCAGCATCCTGCACAGTAAACTATTTGGTATCTGAGGATTACTTTGTCCCATGGATTTATCACAGGCTGAATACTGGCTATATGGGTATTTAGTGTCTACTGGCCTGCTCCATATAGGTACAGAGCAGAGAGTAAGTACAGCCTTAAGTAGCATTTAAACATTATTTATATGTTTTTAATTGACTGAATTACAGCCCAGTACACAGCTTATGGCCATGACAGCAACCCTGAGGGAACAGTCCTTCAACAAATGAAGATACAACCTGCTACCTGTCTCATAAAGATAGGGCTACCTGCTCCTTTATTCACTTCATGCCTCTGCAGACATTATTATTAGAAAAACATTATTCCTCCCTTTTTGTAGACGCGCACAGCAGAAGTCAAACAAGACCTGAGCTAGCTTTTTCATTCCTAAACCAACAGAAACACACAAACAAGCAAAACCTGCTAACAAGCTGGTATCGCAAAACCTTACACTTGGTAGGACAAGACAAATAACAGGAACCAAAGATGCCATCTTCAGAAAGCAGAACAAAAAGGTTGTGTTTTAAACACGCTTTTATACTCATTCACTTCACATCTTCGTTTTCCTAAACCATACCTGAACATATGCTCCCCATTTTATTGGTTCGCATCACTTCTGTATTAACATTGTTAAAATGATTATTATTTTAACAGCCTAACCTTGCAGATGTCTTAACAAAATGTCCAGTACCAAAACAACTCTGGGACTTGGCCTTCTTATGCTCCAGTATAACAGATAACCTTATTTTTATAGTCTATTCCCTAATTAATAGAAAGTAAAATTGCCCTTTCTGGGTAAAAATCTACATGGACTGTCTTACCCACAATTCATTCACTTCTGCCACATAGCAAAACTTCTAATTAACCAGGCCTCTCAGGGGCCTGGTTAACTTCTACTTGTACTGCTATATTGCTGAAAACCGTAATATGGTCAACAACTCCCTAAAAAGAAGAGGCTTTGCACTTTCTGGAATGAGAGAAGAAATGGTTTTGCATGGATCAGTAAATATAGCAATAATTGCCATAAGGCTTACTGTAATTTATGCAGAAGAAGTTTCTCAATTGCTCATAGTGGACTGTCAGATGTGAGACAGCATGCAAATGGAGCAGATCATAAAAATAATTTCTAGCCTAGGTTCTAAGAACAAAACTCTTGAAACCTTCCTTTATTGCTAAGAAATGTAGGAACAGAGAAAACAATGTGATTGCTAGAAAAGTAACAGAAGTACATATTGTATTATTCATACTCTTTTACAGAGCTGCAACAAGCTAAATATAATACAGATTTCCAAGATTTATGCATAGCTATATCTTGGTAGGACAAAAGGTTCATAAATTGCCAGCAGTATACTGGTCGTCTTTCAGTTTAGGAACAATTAAAGTCTTGGTTGAAAGAGTATATCTTTTTCTGTGGCCACTGGGGCCTTAAGCCATGGAAATACAGAAAAGTTTCTTGTAGTTGTTGGTTACTATACAGTTCAAAGGTAAATAAGCCATTGTCTGTTTGATTAATTTCAAGACAGCAATGAAAATACATTAGGAATATTTGGAAAAGTAAAAATTATACTGAAATGACGTAGTTTGAACTTTGACAGTTATGGTAGATCCTGTCCTACAATTTTTGCAAAGAAGAGTAAATACTTGCTTACAGCTAATTGTCTACCTCCTTTACTGTGCACCTCAGCAGAGTATGGTATATATGATTTTGAATACAGCATTTCAAACACTCTCAGCCATTTTCTGTCACCTTCCCAACGGCATCCAGCTTTCCAAGCCACAGTTCATTTAGGTAATTTTGAACACATAGAAATACTGAAGCATATCCTCCC
>VYZV01004641.1:353234-393652 GCA_013401275.1 Pandion haliaetus | reverse complement strand
TGGCCTAAGATTGAGTATTTGCTATTAGTATTTCCCCAGGAAACTGACACTTGACAGACAGGCTACCTAATCCATGCTTGGATACGTTTCTTAGTGAATTGATCTCCATTTCAAATTGATGTGGGCAAAGACAAAACTGTAGTAGATCACCATCTATTCCCAACCAACAGTGTATTTTAATAAAATGCAATATGCATCGCACTGTAAGCTATGAAGGATATAAATCTGCAGTATACAGTTTGAAACTTGCTTACAAAATACCATGAATGCCTTCCACATTTCCCTAGTGTTTATTTACTTATGCAGGAAGCCTAGAAAAATATTTTGATGTATTGCATGCCATAATTTTTAACATTACTCAAACTGTTTCAAAAGATTTTTAGTGAAAGTTATCCCACATCAATCATGACCTTGACATGAAAAATTACTGCCAACCTTTAAATAAAAAAAGGAGAGGGAGCAAGAAGTCTAATACTCCTGGCTGATGCTGAATTGTTGAAAACATTCAAAGTGTTATGCACATACTCTGTCTACAGTGGAACTATATAAAAGGAAGTCAATCATTTATTACCATGGCAAACGTAATTAAAGATCTTTTATCTTTTCAACTTATAGGATCCCAGAATGTGCACTTTATGCAGTGAGAATTATATTTAGCAACTATTGTATTAGTAACTATAGTAACTCTTTGTACTTTAGATTAACATAGATTCCAGTGAATTCCCTGGAAGCTTTTCAAAGTTAGTAAAAACTTGCACTCAGGCTATGACTTCGTACCATACGTTGCTCCTTCCCCACTGTATTTCCTCAACTGAAGTTGTACCTGTTATCCAAACAAAAGATGATACTACTCTAAGCAGGTTGACCTCCTTTTCTAGTATTCTCCTTACGAAGAAACAACAAGGAACTACGTGCCAAGACCTGGTTGTTTCACAGGATCTGAATACAGAAAACTTTCTATTTGGTAAGCACAAACAGCATTGCCTCCAGCTCTGTGCCAAAAAGTCATTAATGTGCCTAACAAATATGGCATATATCCTGTAATTTCTCTGAGAAAAGTAAACTTCATCAGAAGTCTGAGAGTTAGGTCATCGTGTGAAATTCCCTATTCTCCAATCTATGGAGAGTTTTGGTCAATCTGATGTCCTTGGGCTCAGAATTAAATATGATTCAAATGAAGAAATGCTTCTTTCCTCTGTTATTATAGAAAACTTCAGCCTAGAAATATTTTAGCTGTACATTCCTCTAGACTGGATGCTTTATAAAACCTTGTTATTACAAATCCAGCTTATTTCAAAGCCTTGATCCACAAAGCCTCTTTATATACAGATTTCTGATAGGTTTTGCAGCACATCTAAATCATATCATCTAATTTATTCAAGTTCTGACTGTGCTTCTCAGTCTCTTACAGCATTTCAACAAGTTGTGCAATCTATGAAATTTTATGAAAATACTGCATCTACCTGAAGGTATGAAAAGTGCTCTTCTCCATCTGACTTGTGATTCTACTCTTGCAGTGGTCAGATTCACCTATAAATGTCCTATCACACTTTTAAATCATGCAGTTCTATATATCATAGGGAAATAGAGGAAGGCAATTTCCTTCTGCTCACAGTGGTGGTTTTACATGCTTAACTTTAACTCTTACTCTCAAATGAACTAGAAACATTTTAACTGAGCTAGTAAAAGACTTGGAAATGGCCAGGATTCTTGAAATAGCTACCCCAGACAGAAATCAATTCTACTCTTCATTTCAGAAAACTAGTTTCCAGAAAATATGAACAATGATCGCAAAGAAGAAAATAGATGTAGCCAAAAGCAGATGCAATTAATCAAGGACTTATTTTCTGTGATCTCATCTTACTGCTTGAAACATAAATGTAAATTTAGTATTTGTCAGCTGTAGTTAATGAGAAGCCTGAGACTGAGTTTGTAACTATGAAACTTCAACACAACTAGTAAATTGAAAATGTTAGAGGAAAAAAAAACTTATGAAGGAGAAGATGAGGTGTGTGTGTACACATGTGTTTCTTCTGGTCTTATTTCTCAGCAGCAGCTGCTGGTTTAACTCAGTAACAGCTCCTTCCCAGCATCTTAAAGGACTAGTCAGCCTTACAGCTCTCTTTCAAATGAAAAAAGTTACTGGTAGCACAGACACTAACACTTCACAATCACCCTTAGAGTTGATCTCCTTTGCTTTAGAGAACTCCAAAGCATCCCATGAGTTTTTACTTTTCTCATTTGTCTGTTTTTGTGGAAGATGATGAAAGCATTTCCTCTTCTCTTCTGCCTATTTTCAGTAATTGCCTTGTAATGGCAATGAGCACTTTAGGAGATCTATTGACCTTGTTAGATTATGTCTGACCACTAGACTGATGCTCTGAAGGCTTTAACTCATGGGATCCTGTGCCATAATTTTTCTTCCACTTCATTTACAATATTCCTATTTTTAGCATCAATGTGAGACAGACCAAATTATACCTGAAGTTCAGCAGCGTATAATAGGTGTCTGAATTTGACTCGAGTTATTCTAATCATCATTTTCACAGTTTAACATCATTTACACAATGCTATTTGGTTTTAAACACCATGGGCTCAAAGTCACGTGCTTAAAATCATGTATTTTCAGAAAAAATATAAATTACTAAGAAATGCATTATAGTCAAATACCTGTGATATGCTATGTTTAGCAAATACAGAGTAACACATGAGATTATATTTTTAGCAGGTGTATTATCCACTAATATTTTTTTTCTGCATGCTGGGAACAATAATCCAGTGAACATGCACTCTTTATAGTTGTGGAAATTCAGAAAAGCTGCTGTAAATTTGAGTTTTCCTTTCCTAGCTGTATTTTAAGTTAATTTCTATCTGTGTGTCATTGCATTTCCATTGGCTCCTGTCCTTCTACAGTGATTCCCAGCCTCCTTGCAGCTGTGCTCCATTTGACTGAGTCCATAGCATTCCAACTGCAAATAGAAGGGGACCTGGAACCCCGTTTTTTTTCTCTGACATGTCTTTTCATGTGAACTATTAGCAACGAGTTTGAATTGTTACAGCATGACTTGACAAACCCTAAGCATCTGTCTGAAATCCAGTCTCCTAAGTACAGGTCTACCAACCTCTGGGATTTCCCAGAGAGAAGTATCTTCATTGTGAAGTGAAGTAAGTTTGGTGCCATTATAAGGTAACTCTGATGTTTTGCAGACTGGTTGCATTTATTTTATTGCATATGCACAAAACAGCTGTGCAGTGCAAATACAGTTTTGTGTCTCAGAAACCTCTCTGCAAATTTGCAGACACCCGGAAACCCTATAAGGTTGAATGCGACTACACATGCACAGTGGAGCTAGCTGGGCTACTAGATGTCAACAAATCCCAGACATTAACTGCAGATGTGCTGATCAGTAAGGAGTTACAGGCATTCAACAGCCAGATCCATGTTACTAGGTATGCTCAGTAGCAAACAAATTCACAATGATGTGATAGCATAGTGAGTAAAAATTATTCTGTAAAAGTGTAGAATATCTTCTCAACGTTGCAGACAGGTTTTCATCTGGGAGAGGGTATGTTCCAGTCATGTAGTAACTCTGAATAAATAAATAAATAAATAAAGAGGAAAAAAAAAATTAAAAAAACCACCGAAGTACTAATACGTTCAATCACCTTTAGTTAGGCAAGCTAATGGGGATCTGGGACAACCTGGAGGAGGGGAAATGGCTCCACCGAGTCATGCTTAATGTAAGACTTACAGATAGCACATTATACGAGAATATCCATCTGTCCTGGTTTCAGCTGTGATAGAGTTAATTGTCTTCCTAGTAGCTGGTATAGTGCTACATTTCTGAGCTAGGTATGAGATGAATGTTGATAACACTGATATTTTCAGCTGTTGCTAAGTAATGTTTAGTCTAAAGTCAAGGAGTTTTCAGCTTCTGATGCCCAGCCAGCAAGAAGGCTGGAGGGGCACAAGCACTTGGGAGGGGACACAGCCAGGGCAGCTGACCCAAACTGGCCAACAGGGTATTCCATACCGTGTGATGTCATGTCTAGTACATAAACTGGGTGAAGTGGGGGTGGGGGGATTGCGCCTCGGGGACGAACTGGGTGTCAATTGGTGGGTGGTGAGCAATTGCGTTGCGCATCACTTGTATATTCCAATCCTTTTATTATTACTGTTGTCATTTTATTAGTGTTATCATTATCATTATTAGTTTCTTCTTTTCTGTTCTATTAAACTGTTCTTATCTCAACCCACGAGTTTTACTTCTTCTCCCGATTTTCTCCCCCATCCCACTGGCTGGGGGGGGAAGTGAGTGAGCGGCTGCGTGGTGCTTGGTTGATGGCTCGGGTTAAACCACAACACCATCCTAAAAATATTTTAGCCTAGAGCATTTTGGACCCCTTTGGATAGGTGTAACTTTGAAAAACTTAACTAAGCCATAACTAGAACCATATCTTAAACATCCTTCAAGAGACTAAAATGTCACTGCTTCTTTCAAGTACAGATGTGGAAGAGAAAACATCACTAATGTTATCCTCGCAGAACCTCATGGTAAATTTTGACTTGCATATGTGTATTTATGTACTGTATACATGTATCCCATTAATGCCAGTAGCATATCAGAGTTGAGACCTGCTGTGCATATCTGAGAGGAAATTTTTATTACTGGAGAAGATTTCATAGTGTCTAAAAGATAGAGAATTGTTTGTGATGAGATTTGGTCATTGTTCCCAGAGCTGTATAATTACTCTTAAATGTTCTAGTTACAATCTTGCTGTGGATTTGCATATGTAACTCCTGGTGATTAAAGCAGGACATGAAGAGCAGAACTAAGCTTCTGCTCTATGTGGGAAGCAATATATGAAACTGTGCCCACTGAAATCACTGAGAGTATTTTCTTTTCTTTGCTGGGTCAGGATTTTCTCCCATGTCTGGCTAAGTACTCAACAGATTCATTTTCAGAGACTCTATTCCCTCTCCCTTTTCTCCTGGTTAGATAAGATAAAGTATTTTCAAGAAAAAAAAAATAAAAAGAGACTTAACCCAAATAAATGCATAATTTTGATAACCTACTTCTCCCTGGCATAAAAGGAGAAAGAAAGGGTTTATGATCCTACTGTAGTTTTGATTCTAAATCCAATGTAAATACAGAATGAAATGTAAATCCATTGGCTTTTTGTGTAGAGAATTTTACAACATTTTTAATATTGATTCGGGTATATGCTGGAAAGTGTCTTTCATTAAAAAATCCATAAGAAGTTGAGGAAAGGGTTGAGGTGATGTCTTTGTGTCTGCTAAAGTTTAAACCCCTCTTGTATACAGCCGGGGTACCCAAGAGTGGGCAAAGTGTCATAAACCATGTCCTTCTCTGATCTCCAAGATTTTATAACATGCTTGCCGTTACACTTGTAACTCCTTGGTTACATTTCAATTGAGTTCTCCCTCACTGTGTCACTGTCTTAAGTATTTTTCACTTTTCTAATGTCAAAAGCTCTTCTGTTGAGAGGACTCAACAGGAAGTGGATGCAGGGAGTATGAGCTCTGATGAGATCCTTTAATCCACCCCTAATCCCACTCAATTAAAACTCCATTGATGACAGAAAAATCATTAAGTGCTGAAGAACAGGAAAATGAGTGAAAACAACCCTGCATGAGAAATTAGATGCACAGCTTTTAACAGGGGTGTCCTGCTCCTTCCCCAGCACACCCCCTTTCTGTGCAAGCCAAGCTTTTAACTCTTACAGCTGAGCAGGTAAAAATATATAATGTAGTTGGCAGTTTAAGTAATGCAGCTCTCACTGTTCAGGAAGAGTTATGCACAGAATACCGAACACCACACATCCCACTGCTGGGGGAGTTGGAGGGATCTGGAGGCTTATGTGAAGGGTCCATTCAGTGACTGCTCTCTTCTTCTATAAACACATAACACTAGTAAACTGTGCGTCCTTGTTCTACCTATGCACTGCTGCTTACCTGTGTATTTCTGTAATTAATTTCCAGACAGGCAGTTTGCAGAGATAGGAGAAAAACTACAAGTAAAAATAAGAAGAAGAAAAAAAAAAAAATCATTCTGTTTATAAATAAGTTTTAATTGCATTCCTTCCTATTTTCTAACATAAAACACAGAGGGTATTTATTGTTCGATATCTTTACATTCAGTGTGTCCATTTTTCTGCTTTATGTCTTTTCTAATGAAGTGGGTGAAAAATGAAGCCAAGAAAGCAATAGCTGGTGTTACCTCTCCCCTTTGCATGTCCTTCTCCTCTGATACCTTCAAGTGGTTTTTAGGTCGTAGGGAAATAGGAAGCATAGTAGAGGATGTACAAAGAGCTAAGGAGCAGCAGGTCTGAATGGTATTTTCCACTGGGAAACCTGGGAACCATATGCTGTAAATATTGAGTACAGTTAATGTGGCTTGAAGCAGCATTAAATCCATTTACACTGCATGAGCCCCCTCTTCCCAGAGTGCACACAAGGGTCATGGAGCCAAAAGCAGTACAGCAACCAGCTGGACTTTGTCGATGGTTCTGGTGGTGGCCAGAGGAAAGCCTGTGGAAAAAGTCTTTTTGCATGTCTATGCTGAGAATCTACAGCATTGCAGTCTTGATTTCTTATGGATCCCTAGTCTTTATTTTCTTCCTTTCTTGGCCTGAAATAGCCCTATTTGGAATCTCAGATAATCTCACTGACATAAGGACGGCATGAGGTAATTTATAGAAACTTAAGACCCAAACAATTGTAGACTTCTTGGACTCATTTTGTTCTCCCTGTGTGATTTTACACTGGAAGGGAGTATGTAGAATTTCATTTTTCTTCATCACTAACTTAAAAAAGGAATGGCCTGGTACTTTTCCAGGCAATCTGTGTGCACCTATAAACTGAAATGCAGCTCATAAACATTAACCATGTTGAAACAATACACTCGCTGTTTGCAATTGCATTATAAACAACTTAGATGTAAGACACAATTTGTAGACATCTGTAATGTCATTGCACAGGGAAACCCAACCTCCACACCTAAAACAAAGAGTAATTATCAGCACATATATATTTTGCCTTGTACATAAGCTTTTGCCCAAGATGTGTAACATCCATATGACATTGCTTCTTCATCAAAAATACTTCTTCATCAACTAGTGCTGGTATTTAACCTCTGACCACTTTTACACTCCTTTCATGCCTCTTCTCCATATTTCTCTGGTATGCACTCACTGCTTTCTACTTCAAATTGCAGATTGCCAGATCTTCTTTGCTACATGCTTAAGTGTCTTGTTCAACGCCTTGTATTCTAATTCCTATTTAGTGCCCTTAGGCATTGCAGTAGAAATAATAACTCATGGGTCCTGACCCTTCAGATACTTTCTAGTACAAGCAATACCCACTGAGGCTGGTAAGCACGTCCAAGAGTAGGCTGATGATTTGTGCAGCTGGCAAACAGAGGCTCAAGAGATTCTTTAGAGGTTTCATTTGATAAACTGGAGAATGTTGCCATGCTTGTACTCCCTGACATTTATTTTGATATAACAAAAAGCTTTTGAAAGATAGGCAGTTCCCAAGGATTGAAGTACCTTGCAACTTGCTTGTAGATCTCCCTTGGACAGCTCGGAGTCATCCCACTTGCTCCTCAGCCATTAGAGCTGCAGTCAGCTGCCAGTCATCAGCTTCAGCTACAAAATTACAGGATCTGCAGATCTTCCACAACTCCTCCGAGTTCTATTCATAGAAATATACTATGATCTATGCTCAGTAGGTCTGGTGCCAGTGATAATTTTAGAGGGGACTTGGCTGGTTTCTTCTGTCTCCTTTTTTGCACTATTTTGATACAGGTAACGTAAGGTCAGAGTCAAGACCTTGCGGAACAATTTCTCTATCGTATTACACTGCAGACTTGTTGGTTTTAGCACTTACTCAGTGCTGTTGCAGAGCAGTCCACTAGCAGACACTCTCTGTCAGTTTATTTTGTGTATTGTCAAATTAAAAAAAAAAAAAGGCAGCTCTGCTGGGTTTTTGCAGGAGAAAAGGCTACATAATTTGATTAGCCTTATGAATAATATTCTACACTGATTTATTTTTTCTTTTTAAGTCAGGCTGAGAATTTAGTTGCACAGTTGTCCTCAGGAGTCAGTGAACACACATGGGGAACACGACACTCAAATGGGTGTCTGAGGTGTTGGTTCCTTTATCAGCTGTATTACAGCTATTCTGGTTCCCCTCCTGTCAGTTTTCCTGTCTGTTAAATAGGGATGAAGTTCCTAATCAGTTGTATGAAGATACTGAGGTCTATGGGTAGCAGGCTACTATGACCAGATAAATTGTGGTCAGACTTCATCCTGTAAAAAAGCCACCTGCCTATTAGCATGAGATTACTAGTGTTGACGTGTAAAATACCCACATAGTCTACCTTTTCAATAAATACAAATCTAAATATTCTTCTAGAGCAAGCCTAGATCTCTAAACAGAGATATGTTCATCTATCCGGTATCTGCTGTTCCCAGACACCAGGATCCGTTCACTGATTACAGCTCTTTTACCCTGTGTTCCTCCAGGAACACGAATTACAAACGACACAGCTGCATATGCTATTTTGCAACCATGGATAAAGACTTTAAACATCTAAGCAACACCAAGGAAAACAGTAGAAGCTGTAGGCTCCTCAGTGGCTCTTCCATGTCTAGCATATGAAGCAAGGTGTTCAATATGCTGCCCTGAGGAGCAGTCCAGGGATGTCTGCAACATGGGAGAGCCACAGTCCTTGCCCACCTGGCTTCTACCAGGGATGCCACCACTGCTGCCCGGAGCCATGCCTCAGCAAGATGAAAAAAAGCCTCTGCAAGTTTTCTGTCTTCTCATCCTTGCTCCATCAGACTGCACAGAGAAAGCATTGGCTCTAACCAGGCAGTTTTTCCCACCAGCTATTGCAGTTGAGGAAAAAGGGATTTCAAAGTGCTTGATTGGGCGTGTAGTATGAGCCTCTATCTAGCCCTGTGTAATACAGGGTAACAGGTTGGTATCTTTCTCCCAACTGATTTTTTTTAAAGCACAGTTTTGACAGAGTCAGCATTTCTAGCATCAGTCATATGTGTCCAGTTCAATCCAGAAAAGCACATACAAAATTGCTTGACTGTGGGAAACATGAGTTGAGGGACAAGAGGTGTGTACTTGTGAGACAGGTGCTACGGTCAATCAGTAGGCTGTGGGCAAGCCAGAATAACAGACAGGAAAATATAATATTAACCAGAAACTCAAAATTCAGGGCCCATCTGGTGTCTTCATGGAAGAAAACAGCACCTATTCCAGAGACAGTTGATCGGGCATGTTTGACTCTGTATTTGCTAAACTAGGGAATACATAGCACAGCACTAGTAGCTGATGTGCACGCAGGATAATGGCAGACTACCAAAGTCCCAGGTGTTTTTCTCCCTGTTGCTGTAGATACAAGACTGGAAGTGATCTGGACAAAAACTGTGAGATGCTACCATTCACACTTGGTGAATTTAAACTTGTTTAAAGCATTTCTAACATACATTCATTTGCTAAGAATAGAAATACTGGGTCACTTTTGCCTAGGTTTTGTTCTCGTTTCATGCAAAGTTAGCACCACAAGCACCTCACAGGCACTGTACTCACCAAGCAGTAAGGAAGCGAGACCATGATCTTGATCTAGCACAGACATCATGAGTGAGATATATTCCTTTATACCTACCTCAGTTTCCAAACCTTGTTTAATTCAGGTGAAATACTGCACTGTAACACTGCTGTACTTGTATTTGCTAATTTCCACTAGTTTGAAGAATTTGTCTTGTGAAATTTAACTTGAGGAGAGAGCAGAAGCCTTGGAGAAAGGTTCAATTCAAAGTACTGGGAAAGATCATAGAATCATAGAATAGTTTGGGTTGGAAGGGACTTTAAAGATCATCTAGTTCCAACCCGCCTGCCATGGGCAGGGACACCTTCCACCAGACCAGGTTGCTCAAAGCCCCGTCCAACCTGGCCTTGAACACTTCCAGGGATGGGGCATCCACAATCTTGTTTGATATAAAGATCTTTTTTCTTCTAGTCCACTTGATTAAAAATAAATTCCATTGAAAATATGAATGTTCCTAAAAACTTCTTACATAGAAAAAAAAATTTAGTAGCTGCAGTTCAAAGGGTCACTGCCAAAAGTCACTAGTTCATGTAGAAACATCCAGAGCAGAATTTCTTAGAGACTGCTAGATAGTTTTCATGCAGAGTCCCAGCTGATAGTTTTCGAGAAAAAAAATTCACTAAAAGTACTTATTTTGCATTATTGTATAATATCATTATTTTGAAAATACTAATTTTGTTTGGACTTGAAATATCAGGGTTTGGTGATATAAAAACAAAATACATCAACAGGCTTTGGATATTCTCTTCATACACCAATTTGGAAAAGCTATTTTTTATTTCTTTTTTCTTCTGGAACTCACATTCTTCTGAGAAAACTAATTCAAGTCAAAACTTTCTTGCCAAAAAAGAAACATTTTTTTTTTAAAGTAAACTCTTAAACAATAGATTGTTTTAAATAATTTTTTTTCTGGAAAAATAAATGTATTTACTATCAATAGGATTTTGATGGTGTCCAGCTAGCAGGGAAAGAAATTAGAAACATCTTGCCAATATGTAGTCAGGTACAAAGAATATAAGGGTGGGAAAAAAAAATTCACAAACCCATACATCTATAAAATCACATTTTTTAAACAAAGAATAGCTGCATTATTTGTTCTTACGGATTGTTGCAGCTTGCCTCTTTATGAGTTGTTGAATGACAACTTAATTTGCAAGTGGGAGAGCAAAGAGTATAATGTGATAATTTATCTCCAAATGAAGATAGAGCAGTAGCATACACAAAATGAATCAGCCCCCTTCACAGACTGGTTTTTAAAAGTCTTCCAGTAAAAAGTATTTTAGTATTTTTAAAAAACAGTTGTAGCCAGCTGAAATTAATTTCTCTTGTCCTCTTAATAGCCTTTTTACATGGGAAACTAATGCACCACTTGCCACTTGATAGGGCAGTATATGTGTGTGTTTAAGTCTGAGAG
This sequence comes from Pandion haliaetus, assembly GCA_013401275.1. Classification (NCBI taxonomy): domain Eukaryota; kingdom Metazoa; phylum Chordata; class Aves; order Accipitriformes; family Pandionidae; genus Pandion; species Pandion haliaetus. The sequence goes on along the minus strand of VYZV01004641.1, from coordinate 382,588 downwards.
GAGAAGGGGGTATTTTAATATGCAAGTGTAATGGTGCTATTGGGTTTTTAAGAATCAGAATGATCTATATTGCTTCCTAAAGTGAGCCTACATATCGTGGTATTCAGAGACATGTTGTGTCTTGTTAAATTTTTTCAGTAATATAGAACAAGAACACAATAGCTTCAGTAAATCAAACTAAAATGAGTGATTAAGTACCTGATTTAATACTGTGCATTAATTTTAGTTCAGATGGTCCTTGCTTTGTTGTATAATACAATTGCATGCAAGACTACATCATTTGCATGCTACTGCAAGGTGCATTATAAAAATAATCTTAAATTATCAAGACCTGAAAGGGAACAATTGTTAGGATACAGTGTCCATATATCAAAGACAAGCCTTTAGTGAGGGTGTTCCTTGATTCTTATTTAAGAGCATGTACTTTATTGCCTTAACAATTCTTCCTTTTTTCCTAAAATCCAGTCACAGTGGCATCCCTTAAGGTTTCTAGGGGCTTAGCCATTACTGCTCCTCCTGCAAACTGTCAGTAACCTCTTACTTAACAAGTTTTAAATTTTCCTGCATCTATCTCAAAACTACAGGTGTACTGTATCACATCCCTCCAAAGGATTCAGAGCTAAAAGGAGAATTTCATTCTAAGTTACTGCTTTAAAGTACTGTAGATCTACCCATCTCTCTGCAGGGTCTTGCTATCTCCATTCAAGCAATTATTCCAGCTCTCCAGGCTTTTATCTTGGCTGCTAGTTAGTTGTTCATTGCTCCATCTGAAATCTGCAGCTGGCTTTGGAAGCAAGGCAAACAGTTCAGAGGTGAACACATGGTGTATTAGTTATATTGGGTATAGTTAAAACAAAAATGGCCGATTAAGAAGACAGATGACATGGGCTTTCTGAGAGACTTGTGGCCATCTCACCACATGGAGTCTGTCTTGTGCCTATGATTCTGCCTCCCTGTGATATTGCTGTTGCTGCACGTGGCTAATATGAGCAGAACTTAACAGCAAACAGTAGCCATCAAGAAGAGTTTCAGCATTGTTGAAAGGAATGTGATCTGTGCTTTTTCTAAGCCATCTAAGGCCCTTTTACTGTGGACCTCTTAAGCTGTATCTTGACTTTTCCCAGTGCTGAAAAAGCTGATATATCAAAGCCCTTTTTCGTTGAGAGAGTGGAAGGGCTCCTCCTGAAGCCTGAGGGTCCCTTCAGCACCTCAGGGAACAGCCACTAAGCTTGGTAAGAACTGCTGCCCTCCACTTGCCACCTCAGCATGATCATTGACTTCTTCCTCAAGATGCAACAGAAAGGCAAATGCGTTGGGTTTTTAAGCCAAGAAGAGGAAGGGCCTTACTGATCCAACCTGAGTGCATGGAAAAATAAGTTAGTACACACGTACCCATCTCCATGTGCAGGAGAAAAGTCCCAGCAAGTGCCAGTGATGGCTGTGATGACCAGCTGAGTGCAGGGCAGTGCATAATGGTACAAGCTGGAAATAATGGACAATCATGGGGGGTACGTAAACACTAAGGAAAGTATTACAAAGAAAGATATAAGGGTGACTACAGGGGAATACTGTTTGATGTTTATTAGGCTATGTAAATCCCAACTACACAGTAACAAAGTTTTATTTAGAGTAGTACTGAGCAAATTAACAGATCAGGAGCAAATTCATGTTCATCACAACTCTTCTTCCTCTGCATTATGACCACCCCACTCCCTGTCCTCTCGGTAAAGACATATTCCAAGAGCATCACAGAAAGAAGAACAAATCTGCATTCACAGAAACACATCTTGTCACACTAGGGGAGAGCATTGTTTCATGCTCTTCAGTGATCTTCTTCTTATAAACACAAGGATGGTAAAACAAAAAGAGAGGTGAACTAGTTCAGCTGTTGACTGTGTTATAAAAGAGACTACAATCTATACTGACCCCCACAGATCAACAACTTATGCTCTGAAGTATGAGGCTTCATTACCCTTATAACTCTTTGGTAGTAAGGCTGCAAAACTTAAAATGTTGCTCCTGTTCCTATGGACACCTAATCCTTTTGTAATCCTCCCAAAGGGCTTACTTCAGCAGTTTCCGTGGCAGTGATTCCACCATGGGTTGGTTACACACGGCATAAAAGTGCTTCCTCTTCTTCTGACTGAGTTTGCTGTCATTGGTGCCCACTTGGTCCTCACCAATATACAAATCAGAGGAGGAAGGTCTCTGATTTGTGGAGCTCTCCAGGTCCTACTGTGTTTAATTGGAGCTATGGGGTGCTGAGCCTATCTATAAATCAGCCTTTAAGTGGAATGTCCATTGCTCAGTAAAATATTTTAAAAGTGCATAAATTGTAGGAAGCACTACAGTTCCTCCAGTCAAACAACAAACTTTTAGAATTTATCCATAACTATGCCTAGCTAGACATCCTTAGATGTTTCTTGCACTTTCTATTGCACTATGTATCTATGTTTGTGTAATGACAGTTATTAAAGAAATAGTATCTAGCAGTGGATACTATTGAGTCTATTTCATGGAAGCAGCTATGTCCCTGTAAAGAAGCAGCCAATTTGGCTAATAGAAAACTCTCTCATTAGCTTGTTTTCAGTTCTTGCTGGAGAAATTTCCTTTGTTCTCATCACTGTGACTTTGAAATGAGACTAAAGGGAAAGAAGATGGCTGACACTGAAACTTCTCTTACACACTACTCCAAGTCTTCGTAGCAGAATTTTTAAAGAAGACTGCAAGCTTAGGAGTCAACAGTGTAGCTGAATGGTTTCATATAGATGCCAGGTGTCCAAAATACCATAAATTTAAAGATCATACCTTAAAAACATTTAAGCCCCAAAACCCATTAGAACTATGTGATGGATTTTATCTTAAAGTAGCCTTTTTATAAAACTTATCCCATATGACTTTGGCCATGTGAACCTTATTTTGCCACTTTTTAGCCTCCTGAGATTCCATTATATAATCGTCTGCACTGATATTCATCATGTCTCCTAATTTAATAAAACCTGTGAATTCAATCAGCAGGCTACTTTTGTGCTCTCACATCTCTAATAAAAATGTTGTATGAGTCTATATCCAACAAAGATCCTTGTATCACACTTCTTGTAACCTCCTACACTGTTATCTTTCATAATGTCTCAGAAAAAGGCTGCATGCTTCTCTCTACTGCATACGGAAAAGCGAACTGGAGATGCGTATGAGTAAATACCTTAACTGACCTATATTAAGAAGGGAAGGAACAAAAGAGCTAGAACTGGTTTCCCTCTTTTTCTGGCTGTTATAAATAAGCCTGTTCTTATTTATGTGTATTTTTCAGTCCTCATTTTCCTGTACTCAGTTTCCAGTAAACTCACTGGAGAACCTTTAGAGTCTGTCTTTGTTTCTCTCATGTTTATATATTAATCATTTCATACGATAATGAGAAACATCTGAGCAACAATAAAAACAGATTGTAAAGCAACTATAGTAAGCATAAAGGACCAAATTCTAATCCAGTTATATTAATGAGCTGTGTAGTCCTGTCCAGCAGCACTCCCTTTTAACTTGGTATACTGCCTAGAGACTTTAGCAACAGAATAAATGGTGTGAAGTTTCCTCTTGGTTCCTTTGAGCCTCTACGAGTATAAGTGCAAGACATCTAGCAATAAAGAATAATGCCAGGAAGAACTGGCAGCATCTCAAAAGTCTCATTTGAAGAGCATCTGCTGAAGGCAGGAAACAAGCTCCATCTCCTATGGCAAAACTCTTGGGAATTGAATGGCGCAGGCTAAAGCTGCCCTCCTTCTCCAACAGACTCTCTAAGGAAAACTGAAGGTAACATGACCTGCCTCTCCAATGACGTACCAGTCCCTCTGGGGAGCCAGGGATCTGTCTGGTGGAAGCAAGTCATACCCCAGCGGGGGGGTCTGCATCCTCTCTCCTAAACTGTAAGTTAAAATCCATCAGTCATTTTAAATGTGTCATACACAAAGCTCTAGCCTACAGCATTTGAATAAACAGCGTGATACTGGTTTTATATTATTTTTCTTTCATCTACTAAATAGCCTCTCTTATGCACTCCAATACTACAGTAATGGGCTCTGGATAATAACTTAAACTGAAAGAGTTAGTCTTTAACCATATTGCAGTGCTTGTCCTTACAATACCACCGCACCATGGTATTTTACAGCAAAACATGAGGAAAAAAGTGATAATGAACAAATATGGTTGCATCATGTTGGGAAACAATAGGCTAAATGCCAATCTTCAAGCATTTCTAAGTGATATCCTTGTGTTTATACTATTAGTTCAACCAACATTACTCTGCTTCATACTACAATAATAACAAGAACAGAACCATTTGTTCAGCCTGACTGCTGGAAAAGGAAAATGACGTTATGCGTAGAACTGCAGGAAATTATGTTGACTGATAACAAATATAATTATTTCCGAATTATTATGATTGTGTCACAATCATTCCAGGAATGCAAAAGATTTTTTTTTTTTTCCCCACTCCTCCCTTCCCCCCCCTACAGCACAACTCCTTATCTTCCCTCTTTGTTCTTAACTTCTGCAGCAGTTGCAACACTGGCACTGTGCCCCAGCACATGAAAGCTATAGTATTGTGGATTATCAGAGGTTTTGCCTGCAATAAGATGAATGCGGAAACACTCTGTTTAACAAAGGCCACACTTTATATTTGCCCAGTCTTCTTTCCCCTGCTCTTTGAAGCTTCAGTAGGGTATATTTTGTCATGGGGTGGCATAACGGGTAGATACTTTCTAAGAAGGTTTACAGGTTGCAGAAACAGTTTGGTTTTAAGAAACAATACGCATCAAACAGGAAAAACAAGTCAGATTTCACTGTAAAAAGGTTAGTGTTTCGGGGCTAAGGTGTTAGTTGGTAGGAAGAAAAGGTTCATAAAATGGATTCTAAAAGGAACAGAGTAGAATAAGGAGCAATGATTGGAGAAGGCCCCAAAATTGGTGAGATGTTGAAGAAGATTATAGCTAATGAAGTACATTATAGAGCAACTGAAGAGAAAGGAGGTGGATTGTGAAAATTAGACCTAGATGAGAAAAGTACTGAAAAAAAGTACTAAATTAGAATTGATTGACAACAGCCTGTTAAATAATACTGGAAAAGGTTGCTTGAAATGGGGGAATAGTTCAGCTGCTGAATTCTGGTTTTGCATGAATTAAACCATGGGAAAATATTTGGATGAGAAGCTAGCATCACCTGAGATTTTTCCAGCTGTGTTGGTGGGGAAAAAAGGTGGCAGCTTCAGTTGTTAAAACCCACAGGCTATAGTATGGAAAGCCCCCAGCCCACTGCATTCAAACAAGCTTTTAGCAGCACCTGGACTAGCTACCAGAACTTAGGAAATACCCAAAGGTAAGGAATTATCCAAAAAGCATTGCTAAGCTTTCGATACATTCATCTGCAGTGGCTAAGCGGCAACAGATAGGACAGGTTTACAGAGAATAATTACAGAGTATGTCAAAGCAGAGCACCGACTTCTGTATGGAAAAGATCATTAGTCAGTAGCAGAGGCCAATGTCCCATGACATGACAGTTCTAGTAGTCCCCAGCCACCCTTTTATTGGGCTACGAGCCATAGGAGCTGGAGGATGGGAGGCAGATTTGTTTATTCGATTGCTGTGCTGCAGAAGGCTGGCAGTGTGCTGCTGGCACTGCGGGTCGGTTGCTCAGAGCCATGAAAGTCTTTCTGAAAAAGGCAGTCATGACTGTCTGCCTCACACAATGTAACCAGTCACATCTCATCAGAGATGTCTAATGTCCTAATGATGTCTGCAGATCTTATTGACTGTGCACAAGTGAAAAGACTGTTTCAGACAAGGAGACCTTGTCCCAGGCACTAGCTCTGGACTGAGCCTACTTAAACAGGGTTTAAACAAATTCAAGCTAATTGTAGCAGAAGATTGCTGTTTTGAAGAAGGCTGTGTTTATCCCAGGCACTTGGGTGTCACATTATGTCTTTTCTTTGACTGCCAGGATCTGAAAGCCCTGGATCATAGCAGCAGCTCCTAATCAGGCTTTTCAACTTGGTGAATCTCTGGTTGAGCTAATCCTGCAAAAGGAGGGTTTCAGACAAAGCACGAGGCACAAGTCCAGCCACTGCCTCTTTGAGACCCTGTTCTTTGTGGAAAAACTACAAATTTCTAGATTTGCCTGAAATGTAAATTTACTTTGTAATAACTAGCCCAGAAGGCTATGTCCTACAAAACTCCATGACTTACCTTTCAGACTGCTATGTGGAAGGGAAGCAACCATGGCTTGATCTTTCCTTTCATATAGCACACAGGCTAGTGGAATAACACAGACATCTGTATAGCTTTATTATATGAATCCATGAGGCCTCTAACCAGGCTTCACATCCGTTCCTCCATTTATAATGCTTCAGCTCCAAATGTCCTGGCAACCTCCTGCTTTTGTTATCTCTATAAAGATAAATGGCAAATCTACTTTTTTCTCCCTTGCCTCGATAACAGAGTGAAGCCTACAGTGCTGTCCCCAGTTTGCTCTGCTGCTTTGATCCCTTAAGGTACATTTTAGAATGTAAATATCTTGCAGCACATGAGATGAACATGGGATCTCCACCCTGTATAATCTATTAGAAGTTAAAGAATATGAAACGTTGTGAAACTACTATAGCTTTTTGCTCCAGAAAGTGATGTTTTAAAACTATCTTAGCAGCAATCTGTCAGAGAAGAAATTATCACAGGGTCTTATATAGGGAAACTGCTTGTAAGCAACATTACAGGAGATGGATCACTTAACTCCTCAGATAACAATGTCTTAAAATAACGAAAGTGGAAAAGAAGAAATTTGAGACATCCAAAAACCTGGAAGCTTACTCCATGCAATGCTACAGGCTCAGGGAAGAGTGGCTGGAAAACTGCCTGGCAGAAAACGACCCGGGGGTGCTGGTCATCAGCCAGATGAACATGAGCCGGCAGTGTGCCCAGGCGGCCAAGAAGGCCAACAGCATCCTGGCCTGTAGCAGACACAGTGTGGCCAGCAGGAGCAGGGAAGTGATCATCCCCCTGTACTTGGCACTGGTGAGGCCGCACCTTGAGTCCTGTGTTCAGTTTTGGGCCTCTCACTACAGGAAAGACATTGAGGCGCTGGAGCATGTCCAGAGAAGGGCAACGAAGCTGGTGAGGGGCCTGGAGCACAAGTCTTATGAGGAGCAGCTGAGAGAACTGGGGTTGTTCAGTCTGGAGAAAAGGAGGCTGAGGGGAGACCTTACCACTCTCTACAACTACCTGAAAGTAGGTTCTAGTGAGGTGCGTGCTGGTCTCTTCTATCAAGTAATTAGTGATAGGAGGAGAGGAAATGGCCTCAAGTTGCGCCAAGGGAGGTTTAAATTGGATATTAGGAAAAATTTCTTCACTGAAAGGGTTGTCAAGCACTGGAACAGGCTGCCCAGGAAAGTGGTTGAGTCACCAGCCCTGGAGGTATTTAAAAAAACATGTAGATGTGGTACTCAGCGACATGGTTTAGTGGTGGACTTGGCAGTGTCAGGTTTACAGTTGGACTCAATGATCTTAAAGGTCTTTTCCAACCTAAACAAGTCTATGATTCTAATGGTAGATAAACTACTGTACTACGTACCTATTAAGCCAGCTAATGTTTAATTTCACTAACCTTGAGTGAAAGCCTGTGTAAGAGGTACAATCAGACAATAGACGTAAAGGAAGAGATAAGGATAAATGTAAAAAGATTATCAAGGAGAAAACCTAGTAGGGGATTTTGTCTGCTAAAAGAAAGAATTATGTTCTTAATGGGAAGAATCAGACATAAAAGAAAGGATACTAGAACACACTAAAGACAAGAGATCTGAGCTTTACAAACTGTACTATGCAAAAGAACTCATTAATATGTATTTAAGTATAAATATATATACACATATATGCATTTTGCAGAGCTATTAAAAGCTTTATACCTTGAATCACATTCTAATCATACTTTCCCTTTCTGAAATCTGCGTGCTTTGATGTTGGCAATGGGATTACACTATTTGTGTTCTGTCTATTTATCTATACTGCATAAAACTGTGTTAGATATACACAATGTTACAGCGAAGCCTTTGATACACAGGAATACTTCCTCTTTTAAATTCTTACCATTCCTTTTTACTCATCAGGAGCCTCATCACAGCTACCTGCCTCTAAGAGGCAAGATTTAGGCAAAACATCTTTATGCCTTATATTGATGTCCCTAGCAATTCAAAAGGGCTAACGTGGCACAACTGCCTGTAAGCACGTGGTGATAGTTTGCTGAAAAGAGCAAAGAACATAAAGAAACATTGTTCTAGACACCATTAGAAGAGCCAAGTACAGGAGTGGAAAGAAACTGGTCCAGCCTTCCTTCCTCAGCTGTGAAACACACTGAGCAGGCAGCCAGGGCTGCATTGCTAGCTGGTAATGAAAGCCCTGGGCTACGGCAGCAAGTTTTGATGGATCAGCCATCTCTAAAGCAGATCAGGAGCTCAGTCCGTTTCTGGGCTCTTTTCAGGAAGCCTGGAGTTAGTATTTCATACTGCCTAGGTATTTCTAAAGACCTAAGGATTCCACTGATTAGTGGAAAACAGTAGGTATTTGGAGTTTACTGGAACTTACAGCATCTGAATATAGCCCTATCTGATCAATCCCCAAAGTGCAGAAAGAGTACAGAAGGAAAGAGATAAAACAGTGGGCATTTTCTCTGTCCAAATTCCATCAGCCATTGCTCAGGTAGTGAGATCAGAGAGCAAACGGATCATAAGGGCCAAAGGCCCACTCTGTTAATATTTCCATTTGTGCACACTCACATTTGTGCTATGTGCAACAACCACAAAGGGTGCTTCTGGTCTTAGTACATATAGCTGTGTTTATATACTTCTATATGTTTGTATATACTATATTGCATACATCATATTAAGTGTATGTACTAAGCATTTAATGTATACCATGTAATAATAATACTACTGACATGTATGTGTATTTTAAAATAGATATATAAAATAATATTGGTGTGTGTAAAGACCAAGAAAGTTATTAGTAGTTTAGAGTAAGTAGAGGTGGGGATTTTTAGTTTTAGACTAAAGAACTATGCAAAGAAAGGACAACTATGAAGTGCCCTAAAGAAACACACAGTATGAGGGCTACTCGGGCCATAGCATCATGAGTATAACAATAAAAGCAGTTAAACTTGTTGGGGGTTTTTTTGCCAGTTGAGTTTTAACCTGGATTGATTCCTTAAGCTGGTTCAAAACCTAGCATAAGCACCTGTGCTGACAGCAGAGGGGAGAGAGGCCATGGCGTGGGAATGAACAGGCTAGGGAGGAACTTCTTCTACTGGCTTTGCCAGTTCAAACTGCATGTGAAATTTTGGCCCCAGCAGCAGCAGGCACCTGGGAGTGCCATGCAGACAGGTTATAAGAAACCACTTCTGTTATTATAATGCTGCATACAACCAGAGCCATAAGTGCATATCAGGGCATTATAAATAATGCCTTCTTTGAATCTTGTTACCAAAACAAACAGGCCATTGTTAAAACACCCTGCCAGCATCTATCTCTTGTTTCCACTAAAAATGTTCCTTGGATTTTCAAGTTGCAACTGTCAGCCTCATAAAGCAAAAGGCAAAGGTTTCAGACAACTTGTTAAGAACAAAACTTTAGTGCAAACTTCAGGGTAAAACATGCTTTAAAGCCTCACCTGCTCAAATCATCCTTTTCTTGTATTTCAGTGTATTTTACTATTATCCCACTGGCTAATAATAACTTCCTGTGTGCTTATTGGAAGATGGATGTGTTTTGTTTGTCTGTTTAAGTCCCAGAAATCTGCCTTATTTCAACCACATATGAAGATAAAATATATTGGTTTGAGCTATGAACAGGTTGCAGTGAGGGCAGAGTCTGCTGGGATGAGACATTTATTCTTCCCATAAGGGGATATATCCAGTACCTTCCAAGTTTCCACAGGTGCTTATGTTGTAATGAAGACAGATATTTCAATTTCTCCAAGTTTTAAGGAAGGAAAAATAGAAGTATTATGGTTAAAGACCCTTTCTGGCATTTGTGTATTAGTTCTGGATAAAACCCTTAAGTCTTTGCTTAGGGCTAAATCATCATAAATGGATATGCCTGTGGAGGAAAAAAAGAAAAAAAAGAAAAAGAAAAAAAAGCTTATTTAAATAGAACACTGGCCACAGAGGACACAGACAGGAAGGGCAGGGATGAAGATAGGACTCATCATCCCTCTTTCCCCTGAAGCACAATGCATTGTGAAGCCTTGGGGGTGGCTACCCAAATTACTGCTAACAGTATTTACTCCTTTGTGCAGAGGAACTGGAGGGTGACAGAGGAGTCTCCTCCTTTCTCGTTGCTGTCTCTGCAGGTGTACAAGATCTCCTCCTCTGGAGTGAATTGCTATCAGCAATTTGAATATGGTCTTATGGTACTCACAGGGCCAGAGTCCCCAGATCAAATTCCCCAGATCAGTCATAGCTGCTTTGTTACTGTTTGTTTATACTGTAGTATAAATAGTAGTATCTCTTTGCCTGAGGTATTTATATGGTCCCTATCATTACTGTGCCCAAGTTCTTCCCAGTCCTAAAATGTTTATTCTTACAACAGCACTGTGATGGCAGTGCTATTACTCCATCTTGGAGGTAGGAAGCCAGGACACAGGACAATTAGGGTCTGGATAAAGGCACACAAACGCCTGACTTCCTGTAGCATTGAGATATCTAAACAGAACTGCATGTCCAGGCCTAAACAGTCAGCCCACCACCCCTTGGTAAGTGGTGGAGTAGGGAATTCAAGCCAATTTTCACCACCCGGCAGATGTCTTTCTTTCCCATGAGGAATGCATCTGTTGAAACATGGGAATCACACTGCATAACAAAGAAGCTACCTGCCCTGAGGGGTAAATATTGTGGTCCCTTATTGCTGTGTAGATGATTTTCAGAGACAGAAGTGGAAGAACAGTAAGGTAATGTAAAAAAGAAGTAATTGCGGAGTTAGAAGTTAATCACTTCTTCCCACAGCCTCAGAAATGTCTTTCTAAAGTTAAGCCTCCTAGAGGCAACTTTTCCCCTGGTGGGGATCCTGGTAGGAGAGTCACATATGAGTGATGGAGTTTTCCTGCTGTGCTGTGGGTTTTCCTGCTCAGGATAGTCTGTGGTTCTGAATTTTTCCTGCCTGATGATTATAGGATTTGGTCTTTTAATTGGTTTCTATATATTAATTGGATCTGAAAAGCTAAGGTATTTATCTTTGTAAAGCAGTTCTGAATGCTGAATAACCAACTATTTTTCATAAGGAGTTTTACTATACAGCCTGAAAGGGAATGCAGATTTATACAATAAATACAACTGCTCCAAAAGAGATGAGATTTATCTTAGCAACTGGCAAAGTCTCTCTAGGATTCATCCCCAGTCCCAGCCTATCACTCAGTGTATCTTTCTTCTAAGGCTTAAATGCAATAAAGCATATTATTTTATAAATTATAAAAGTTTTATTTTGACAGAGACATGAAGAATTCCTTCAGGTGAGAGGTTTTATCCCTTAATGGATCACATTAATAGCAGTAACATTAATAATTTACCTTATATCCTAATCAGGATTGTATCCAAATTTTTAGGCATGTCCTTGAATATAAATGAGCAAGGGCAAGGGCAGTTTAGGGTGACAAGGCTAGCTAGTACAATCTCTAGACCCAAATAAATAAATAAATAAATAAAAATCTTACCAAGAAACAGCAGAATCTTAACAATTGCCGAGCCAGCAGGACGGCTGGAATCGTTGCGAGTTCACCCTTTATGGTCCAGGAAAAATACATTGTTAAGCAATTTTGTTGTTCCTGCCAGCAGACCTTGAAGTGGAAATTAACGAGTGGTGGTATTCTCTCACACCCAATCCCCTATACATTTGCATTCATTTGCATATGAATGCCCAGCTAATTGTTTTGAAGTAACAATTAAGAGAACAATAGAGGAAAGAAAAGGGACTCCAGGCAGCAACTGACACCTGGGAGTCTGTATTAAGAAAAGCTTTTACATATTTGAATTAAAAATAGACAAAGGAACAGAAACAGGCAGGCATAAAATTCATTACTGAAAAAATGTAGCACACCACATCCGTGCACGCTATCACGCTCCAGAATGTTTCACACTCATCCAGCCAAAAGATGTAGAATATACAGGATGGTAGAGGAGGTTTTTCCTTCTTGTGTACATTTTAGAAAAAGGTTGCTTTCTCACATTCCCTGTGTGCCTAAACTAAAGAGTTTGAGTTCAGAACGAATGGGTATTTTGCCAATTTGGCATCAATTTCAAAGTGGATTAGACTTTCCTGAGAAGTTCAGGTATGCATGGATGCAGCAGTGCCTTTAAACCATTTGCCTCCAGTTAGAACTGGATCCATTGGAATATGATAATAGAGGTTTAATTTCTGTTATAACACCATCAGTGCCATCTGAAATTATTGCTCAGGCTGCATTTCCAGTAGGGATCCAATTACCCAATTGTTCATGCAATGTGTTTTGTTAGACTCACTCCTCCCTCCTGGTAATGATGATGTAGCTCTTTTTATCTAGAGCAATTGCTGTTGTTAACTGCATGACTGGCAAATGCTTGGGCTCTGCTGTCCCCCCCTGCAAAGAGAAGCGTGGGGTTAGGAAGTAGGCTAGAAATGGAGCTAGGAACAGTTTTGCTCAGTAATAACCCCTGCTACTAAAGAGGTTTATTGACTCCAAATTACTGATCACTAAAAGCACTTCTGTACCCAACAGGATCATCTGAGCCCTCCTGTAGAGAAAAATGCCAGCACACAGCAGAAGGGAAGGAAGCTTGAGGCTGTGAGGAAGGCCACATGGGCCAAAGAAGTGGGGGCAGTGGGGCTGGAGACTGGAGAATGGAACAAAGCTATGGGCAAAGAAGCTACGGCTGTGGGTTTGCTGGGGGAGACAGACACAAGCAGGCTCCTGAAAAAAGCTGGGAGCTCGGCCTAGGGGCTGCTTTCACAGGACAGTATTTTCTAATCTAAAACTCTTTCAAAAATATTTTCTTTCATGCAGCAAAGAGAAGGCAAATTGTATACTGTGTACACTTCAGAAAATTAAAAAAAAAAAAGAAAAAAAAAGATAGGTTCACTAGGAAAACTCAGGCTCATGACCACCTATTCCTGACCCAGGTGGGACCATAATCTGCAAAGGATGCCTGGGAGATACTCTTAGTGCAAAGATGAAAACTGTAATATGACCATAAATTACATTTCCTGAAATGCAAAATTACTAGCCCTGGGATAGTTGTGAACTAGTTCATATGCTGCAGATAATAGCGTCTTGGTACTCTGATGCTCATGGGTGGCAAAATACCCCAGAATGCACCATGCCTTTTTCAGTGAAAGGTCTTATTATTCAGAGCAATCAAAACTTACTCTCTTGCAATTAAATTGTGTATTTTAAATGGAAGAGACATACAATTACAGGAGCAGGCTATCCATCTTTTTTATTGTCCCTCCTTGAATATCTGTAACTTCTGTTTTATTTTTATAAAAATTATTGTAATGTACATACATTATACAACTGTATATGTCACACCACGGCTAAGGCATGTGAATGTAAAGCATTATATTTGAAGATTATCCTAATAATGAGATGAAATATTCATAACATATTCTTCAGTATTGTCATGTTCAAGTTGTCTGAATTGCTGGAAAAATAAATGTCATACCTATATAGGACTGCAATGGCTTTTCTCTTACTTGATCACAAAGATAAGTAAGATAGACCCATAGAAAGACTGATAGAACTTTCACTATAATGGATTTGAAAATATGGAATAATCCATCTCTACATTATCTGTTGAAATGCTGTACAGCAAGGCATTTCTTTCTCTTCCAGTTGTTTTACTTTTCCTGTTTTTCCATTCTTTTCATGTACTTCTAATACATTAAATAGAATGTTATGGATTGAAAAATAAAGGTCTCTGTTATGGATGAATTATTTTTTTCCATCAAGTTGTCTGAAGGTTAGACAGTCAACACCTACAAATTACACAGATGTGTCATATTCCTAAATGAATTGTATTATGCCAGCACACCTATGAATACTAAAAGAGATCTGCCACAAATTTCAGTATAAAATGCACCCCTCTAATTCATCTGGGAGTATACCGAATACAAGAACATTCTGCCACTCTAAAAAGCAACAACATGTTGTGGGTCATTGGTCTCCATTATTTATCTGGATGGTCACACTCAAAAGAGTTGCGGTCAACAGCTCGATGTCCAAGTGGAGACCAGTGACGAGTGGTGTTCCTCAGGGGTCAGTATTGGGACTGACACTGTTTAACATCTGTCAGTGACATGGACAGTGGGATTGAGTGCACCTTCAGCAAGTTTGCTGACGAAACTGAACTGTGTGGTATGATGTCATGGTTTAACCCCAGCTGGCAACTAAGCACCATGCAGCCACTCACTCACCTCCCTCACAGTGGGATGGGGAGCGAATCAGAAGGGTACAAGTGAGAAAACTCATGGGTTGAGATAAAGACAGTTTAACAGATAAAGCAAAAACCATGCATGCAAGCAAAGCAAAACAAGGAATTCATTCACCACTTCCCATCGGCAGGCAGGTATTCAGCGATCTCCAGGCAAGCAGGGCTCCATCACGCCTAACAGTTACTTGGGAAGACAAACACCATCACTCCGAATGTTCCTTCTTCTTCGCCCAGGTTTTATTGCTGGGCATGACATCATATGGTATGGGACATCCCTTTGGTCAGCTGCAGTCAGCTGTCCCAGCTCTGTCCCATCCCATCTCCTTGTGCACCCCTAGCCTACTCACTGGTGGGGTGGGGTGAGAAGCAGAAAAGGCCTTGACTCTGTGTAAGCACTGCTCAGCAGTAACTAAAACATCCCTGTGTTACCAACACTGTTTTCAACACAAATCCAAAACATAGCCCCATATCAGCTACTAAGAAGAAAATTAACTCTATCCCAGCCAAAATCAGCACATGTGGTCAACACTGGAGGGAAGGGATGCCATCCAGAGGCACCTTGACAGGCTTGAGAGGTAGGCCTGTGTGAACCTCATGAAGTTCAACAAGGCCAAGTGCAAGGTCCTGCACCTGGGTCAGGGCAATCCCAAGCACAAATACAGGCTGGGCGATGAGTGGATTGAGAGCAGCCCTGAGGAGAAGGACTTGAGGGCGTTGGTTGACGAGAAGCTCAACATGACCTGGCAATGTGCTTTTGCAGCCCAGAAAGCCAGTTGTATCCTGGACTGCACCAAAAGAAGTGTGACCAGCAGGCCAAGGGAGGTGATTCTCCCCCTCTACTCCACTCTCGTTGAGACCCCACCTGGAATACAGTGTTCATCTCTGGGGCCCCCAACATAAGAAGGACATGGACCTGTTGGAGTGAGTCCAGAGGAGGGCCACAAAGATGATCAGAGGGCTGGAGCACCTGTCCTATGAAGACAGGCTGAAAGAGTTGGGGTTGTTCAGCCTGGAGAAGAGGACGCTCTGGGGAGACCTTATAGCAGCCTTCCAGTACCTAAAGGGGGCCTACAGGAAAGCCAGAGAGGGACTTTTTACAAGGGCATGTAGTGATAGGACAAGGGGTAATGGCTTTAAACTGAAAGAGGGTAAACTGAGATCAGATATAAGGAAGAAGTTCTTACAGGGGGGAACAGGGAGGTTGGAACTATATGATCTTTAAGGTCCCTTCCAACCCAAACCATTCTATGATTCTATGATCTCTTTGCTGAATTAACAGCTCTCTTTCCAAATATACAAATAAAAGAGTCACTTTGCATTGGTGAGATTATTACACTGTTTTCTTATTAAAAGCCATCCACATGTGTGCTGTATGAAGCAAGGAGTGAGGAAGGAACATACTAGAAAGAACAGGGAAGACTACTGCCCAGTTTGAAGGCAACTGTTGCCTCAAAACGTAATGCTAGATGTATCATTTTAAAAGGTCTCCTTAAAATATAATCCCCTATCAATTTCAGTGAATGATGTGGTGGGAAGGAGAGAATTAGTTGCCATTTTATAGCAGCAACAAATGATAACACGTTGTGCAGGGGAACCAACTCTGGAACTGTTGATTGAGGAGCCAAGGCATCTGGCAGGGTGTTGATCGGCCAAGACTGCAATGGGGGCAAAGGGAAGAGAGTAGCTTAGTAGCTTCAACAGTCATTTTCTTACAAGCCTAGTGAGAGTGGTGGTGGAAAAGGTTTGCACCAACACCAAGGACGTTGGCTGTTGGGACTGATTTAGTGGAGGAAAGACAGGGAAATGCTGAGATGTGTGAACTAGCGAGTGCAGGACTTGGTCACTTCTTTTGACATTATGGGAAGGTAAGATGAAGAATAGGTTGAAAAAAAGATATAAAAGGTATTTCCTGGGACAGGTGGGTAGCAGAACACTTGGAAGTGGCAGAGTTTTATAGGTGTTTAGAAGACAGATTTTGGAAATTGACCAAGCAGAGAAAGACTGGTGCTTAGGCAGGGTAGGAGGAATATGTAAATACAGATAAAACTATTATTCAGTGTCTAGCACAGTTGGGCCCAAACCTTTAGGTGCTATCATAATGCAAACAATAAGTAGTAATAATAGCTTACCATAGAACTCATCATACAATAAAATGTTAGTTTTAGACACATGATGCCATTATAACTGGGGTTTCTTCTAATACATAGTTATTTCATAACAGTATACACTTATTTGATCTTTTTATGTGATTTTAACTTGTTAATTTAGTATTCAGCATACTACAAAGTGCCTTATTATTTCCATATTTATTAGCAAAAGCTAACCTAAGGTGTCACAAGTTGTAATTTTGTGGTGGACCCAGCGAAAAGTAGGTTCTATTTTCAACATTAAGCTCCAATGGCAGTACAGTAGTAAAATAATTAGAATGTATACATGAAAGCTGAAATAAAATGACACCCAGTGGGCCAGTGCTAATGCATATGGTAGTATAGTAGAAATACATAAAGAAAGATTATACACCAGATAGTCCAAAGAGATTCTAGTCAATCTACCATGAAGAAGAAGCATAATTGCCATAAACCATAGCAAAATGTGCACCTAGTCAGAGGTCACTTTGTAGCACGAAGAGGACAAAGATAATGAAGTGTGGTCAAATTGTAGAACCCACCCTGCAGGGCTTCGATTAGGGCACCTGCTAATTCTTTAATCTTTAATTGTGCATGTGTAAGGTGTATTCTCTGCCAAGACAATTCAAACTTGCATTTTGTTCTGTGTGAATGTGTGAATCAATATTAGTGATTGAGTAAGACAAGCTCATCTGTTCACTCTGTCTTGAAACATGACTTATGTGGTGAGACTACATCTAGTGGGAGGGCAACTGAAATACTTATAGCCAAATGAGTGAAAGCTTGCCAAACAGGTTTTCTGATCTGTAACAAAAGCATCTGGACAAGTGTTAGTGCTAAAATTGTCATTTAGTTTGGGATCAAAGAGGTCTGCATTTACCATAGCTTCTGCTGTTTTGTTTGCCTCAACTGAGTAGTTAACTGAAAATCAGCCATGTCCGTATGTCTTCTGGTTGTGGAGCCATGGAAGCAACACTTTCAGGTTTTAAGAGAAACATTTCTAGACACCTGCAGGTTGCTTCTTACACATTTCAAAGAGAAATAAGGCTGTAATGCAAGACTTTAAGATAGTGGGTTTGTGCCGAAATTTTATGAAGCTGGTATTTCCTGCTCTTACTCAAACCAATTTCTGTTCAACTGTTTATTCCAGCACTCCATATTCCACAGACAAATATGCAACCATGCAGAGCAAAGGCTCAGCCAGCCTCTGGACTGATCTTGTAACCATTTCAGGTTCTTAGATTTTGAAGAAGGAGAACACTTATTCCCTCCTGGCTGATGGATGCTGCTCACATTTTGCTTTGCTAAATTCAAGCTGTGCCCTGATTTACATAGAGAAAGCATAGAGGCATTCCCCCAAAACCAAAGAGAGAGTCAAACTCAGAAACAGAGAGTGTATGGGCAAGAGAAGAATTACAAAACTTCATTAGGTATGGTAGATTAAATGTTAACACAGCATATGAAACTCTCAGTTACTTTGTATTTATTGACATTTATTTGTCCATTCCACTTACATCTGTAAGGTCAGTCATCCACTTGAATCATGCCACGTGGAAGACTCTGTCTTCTGAAGGCATGCTTTCTACTACTGATGCTGGTGTAGTTTCTTTTTGTGCTTAGAAAAGAAGACATGACTGATGATTGTGAATTAAATGTAACCCAGTGAGTTGTCAGTGACAGATATGCGTTACGTGCACTAGTACTAGTCCAGATGTCATTGCTACACTCTAGTATTCTCCCTTTAGCAGCTTACAGCCCATAATTAAGGTTTAACTTTCTTTTTAGTGCTTTCAGATCCCAGAAACCCATGTGATAAAGTGAGTTACCTGTACAATAAAGTTAGTTATTTGAGAAGAAAGAGGGTGCAGTGACACATGCTCATAAGTATGCAATAATTTTGAAAAAAATACTGTATCTTAATAAATGAAAACAGTAATTCTGATGAGTATAGCAAAAAAGGAAAAGAATGCCACCTCCTAAGACATGATAGATGGTAATTTGTTTTCTTTTCAAAATGTTTATGTGAAGCAAATCTAAGAGTAATCTATAGCCACAAGCACTACACTCTGGCTGCATCTGCTTCTGCTCTAGCAGCTTCTTTTTCACCTTTTTTTTTAACCCAGTTTCTTGATTCTATAGTATTAACCCCTACGTTTCCCAAATTGCACACAGCATTTTAACAACACGACTCCCACTGACTTTAATGAATCTTGATGCTGAAGATTATGTAGTTGACTGATGGCTGTAGTCTACATGTATGGTATGCAGTCACAGATCATTACACTGCCTTGTCTCTCTTGCAAGCTATAAGCAGTAGCTATAGTCTCTGGGCAATCAACTTAATTTGCAAGGGGTTTAACACAAAATATCATGAAACTGAAAGGAAGCATTATGCTTCCCCACCCCATGCTGAAAGGAGAAGGCTTGATTTGGTATTATCTGATCAGAGCAAAACTACCTTCCCTCAAGAAAAATGGTACTTCTTTTTTGCTTTTTAATTGAGGGAAAGGTGAACTTTTTGCCAACCCGGCTCCCTAGGTCACCAGCAAATTCCTCTTTCTGTGATTGCATGTTGACATTTCTCAAGTTAAAAGTTTTCAATTGCAGTCTAATCCACTATAGAAGGGTAACATCTTAAGAGAAAATGTATCTGAGTTGTATGGGTCCTGAGACTTTCCTGACAAAAATGGATAGGAAACTGGTGTCAAATGCTTTGTCTGCCTGCCTCCACTGTCACCTTGGAGAAGAATGGAGAAGCAATGGGTACATCTGGAAAACAATCCTGCATTCTCAGACAGACAAAAAAAGCCTGGCATGTGTGACTCTCCTGGGACACTGGGAGAGTGCTGCACAAAAATGATGGTCCTTCCCTTTCTCTTTCCTTCATGTGGCCTAGTTTTTTCCTGCCATGCTCTTGAAAAGAAAGTCTGGCTGGCAGCAGTACTGTTCTCTTGTCTCCTTTGTTCTCCAAGGAAACGGCTTCCAAGAGGAGAGACGAAGTTGCAAGTAATGAATGAGGGCTGCAGTCATTTGGGGTTGGTGCATTAAATGCATAGGATGAAGCCAGAACAAGTGTCCTGCTTGATCTTGACACTTTTGCCTTGACGTGGCTTACTTACTGCAGCAAAAGCACCTGCAGATTTGTATGGTGCTGTTAGATTAGGGAATCAAATCTTTTTATTTGCCCTTCTTTTTGTCCAGCTCTTCTCAAATAATTAATCATCTTTCTTGAGAATATAGTGGAAATCTCTTGCTTCCAATTCATTCTAGTCTCACATTAGCTTCACAAGCAGGAATGAAACCTGAAGTGTAATAAGGAATGTGTTTTTCTTGTGCAGCAATATTAACAACTTATTTAATTTTTAATAAGTATTGTAAAGAAGTTAGCAAATCAGTGCTATTATTGCTTCTAATGAATGATATGTGAGAAGTAGATGATTCTGTTGTACGAAACAGAAAGATCTTTAATTGGGCCATCTTATGAAAGCACTGCAAGAAGGAGGTATCTTTGGTTTCAGCCAATGCAATACTACGAAAATCATCCAAAATACACTTAACGTGAATGGATGTGTTATAACTGGGCATTATTCAGAAATTTGCAGAAAAGGATGACTTAATAAAATCTTTAGCTGTTTGTAATGTAAAAGGGCAGGTAGGTAACAGATACATATATGGTCATATCTTCAATGCACATAAAATGCTAATTCATCTGGTTTGTATATAAATAATGAGTAATGATTACAATGAGCTGCTAATGAGAATGTGATTAAATTTGTTCATGTAAATAGTATTATGTAGTTAAACGGATGGTATTTAATTATTAACATCTAGACATATTCACAAAAAAATGTATCTGCAGGCACGTATAAGTATGGTGTATGTATGTCCAACCTTATCACATTCCAGAGCATTCTTCAGTCATTAGAGTGCATCAGACAGCACTGTGATAGGTAAGTGCAATTACACACACACATACATGCACTTTAAAAATTGGGCGTGACACACAGTGTTAAGGAACTGAAGTTCACACGGGAAATCTGTGATGGAGCAACAAACTGAAAGCATGTCTCCTGGGTCTCTGGCTGGATCTCTAGTCTTCTTAAGAACCTTTCAGTCTGAGAAATGCCTAGAAATATTTATGAAATTGTAATGTTTATAAACCTATAAATTGAGCTTAGATCTTGCACAGTGTAATTTTTTCAGCTGTTCTAAAAATTGTGTTTTTTATAATGATTGAAGAAACATAAGAAGAAAATTCTTATCAATAAGGGTAAGTAGCTGTTAAGATTGATCATGTGCTTATCATAAATTTATTAGAAAATACGTGAGACTGTTTTATCCAATACCCTGTACAACACAGAACTTCCCTGGATTGTTTTTAGGGAAAATATAATAATAATAATAAATTAAAAAAAAAAAAGACCAAGACAACAACCTTGAGTTTAAGATTATCTGGAAAATCTTTCTGTTAAGTCGGTTTAAATGTGTGCTTGGGTCAATTTACCTGCCTCCTAGAGTTGCTTTTCTGGTCATCACCCCTTCTTCATCTTTTGCTTCTGGAATCTAAGGGATGTTCTCCAGTCGTTTGGCTGCCTTCAGCATTGCCTTTCTATGGTGTTCTGTTATGTCTAGGCAGAAGTCTACCTTGTGCTCAAAAGAAACCCTTCACTACAGGAAGTAGAGCCAGCACTTCATTTTAAATCTGAAGTATCTGTGTCTGTCAAGGCTCTGTTACAGTGGACTTTGCAAAAGGCCACTTTGCCTCCTCCTGAGGTATCATGTTGTAGCTCCAGCTGTTGCATCTGAAAGTTGGTGCTTGCTTATAATTCTATTTATTCTTTCAAGTGCCCACTTCAGATCCTACTACAAGTCCTGTGCTGCATCACTGCGGTCTGTCTTAAGGGTTCAGACGCATCTGAAGGGCATGTGCAGAATGTGAAACCTTATTGAAAATTGTGCAATTTCTTCTTCAGGTCTGCTAGCCTGGGCATTTTCTTACAGTTTCACAGTTCACATAGTCCTGAAAAAGAACATCAGAAAACATGGTAAAGACAACTCCGCTCTTCTCACCTTAGTTTGTCTGTTTGCACTTTAATATTCTGTTATCAGCATTTGCTAAGTCGCTTCAGTTTGACTTGATGGACCCAGATTGCCCCAACAACACCACCTTCTATGACAATCATCTAAAAGTCCATTTTCAGTCCATGTCACGCCTAGCCTGATGCCCATATGGCCAAAACACCTGCCAATAGCTATGGCAAAGATTGTCAAGAAGCTAGATGGCTCACTAGCTTAACATGCCAGAATCTGTTCTTGACTTCGCAAGCAGTTTAACCATGAATAAATCACAGTAGCACGTCTCCAGTAAGTGGCAATGGATACTGACTTCTTCCAAGGACTCTGCTCAGTGTTTTTGGCTCAGAGCAGATTCTTGGTTTACCTGAAGACTTTCTAACTACTTTTTGGCTGCTGATTCACTCTGTGCTCATTTCAATGAGCATAATAATACCTCTTGTTTGCAGCCTTGTCAGTTCTTCCTTCAGCAGCCTCATCACAGCTAATGGTCCTTTACACTGCAGTGGTTCCCCCAGCCACAAATATGGATGCATTTCTACTTTGACTTTGCCCTCAGGGTGTCCAGTCCTTGAAATACGTCCTTAGGTTTAAATTCTTTACAGACCCTAAGACGAATGCTCTGTCTGGATGTTGTAAGTCTGTCCTGGGATGAACTCCGCGACTTCCTCTGCCTTGTTGCTCAGTATCCCTTTGTGCCAACAGCTCTATGCTCCAAGCAATAATGTTGCCTGTTTCAGGAGTTTTTCTTATTGACAGCCTGCATGTGTCCAGTGGCCCTAGGAAGCTCTTGATAAATATCATCAGTCCTTTGTCACATTTCTGAAGTCTGATATTAGCACTTACATGTGGTGCTAGAGCTGTGCTGCAGTTGGCTCCACAATTCAGCTGGACTATTGAACAGCAAAAGGCTGGTGAGTATTTAGTAACCTGACCAATATGGCAGCTTTCAGCTGGCACCCGCCTTCTGCAGTGTATTTATATATTTGAATCAGCACACATCTTTGAATTTGCCAAAGTCACTTTGCAGACAGCCTTCTCTGTATTGGAAATCATTGTTCTCAGTCACTGCACATACTGCCATTTTTGTTTTCTCCGGTAATGGTGAGATTAGGACATAACCCTTTTTTTTCCACTTCTCTTGAATAACTGCTCATAAGGCTGAGCATTTTTATTTGTATATTTTGAGTTGCTTTACAGACAATTTATGCTACTTGTACTCCCTTGCACATTATATCCTTTCTCTTTTTTTCTTTTGAGGTTATTCAAACCTATATGCTTGTTCCGTGTAACCAGCTGTCACTTTTTTGATGCTGGGCATTTCAGCAGTCCACGCTCTTTGAAGGAAGTCCTTGTCATGGTTTAACCCCAGCTGGCAAGTAAGCACGGCACAGCCATTTGCTCACTCCCCCACCAGAGGGATGGGGAGAAAATTGGAAGAAAAAAGTAAAACTCATGGGTTGAGGTAAAGACAGTTTAAAAGGACATAAAAGGGAGGGATAATAATAATAATAATAATAATCATCATCATAATAGTAGAATACACAAAACAAGTGACGCACAATACAGTTGCTCGCCACCTGCTGACCAATGCCCAGCCAGGCCCCGAGCCATGATGCTCCCCAGCCAACTCCCTCCAGTTTGTATTTTAGGCATGACATCACATGGTATGGAATACCCCTTTGGCTCATTTGGGTCAGCTGTCCTGGCTGTGTCCCCTCCCAGCTTCTTGTGCAGGGCAGTATGAGAAGCTGAAAAATCCTTGACTTGGTGTAAAGCACTGCTCAGTGACAACTAAAACATCAGTGTGTTAGCAACATTATTCTCATCCTAAATCCAAAACACAGTACTATACCAACTACTACGAAGAAAATTAACTTTATTCCATCCAAAACCAGGACAGTCCTCTAGGATTCAGATCTTATTCTCCCACCACTGTCTCCCAAGGACTCAGCCTGCAGCAAGAGGATCTGTTTTTCCTTCAGAGATATGAGTACCCCTCAGCTGCAGAACCAGAGTTCTCAGCTCTGCTACATAAATATTTGCATCCTTGAGGTTTCTCAGATTCAGGTGAAAAAAGAACTTGTCTACAATGTCACTCTATATAGGAAATATGTTACCTACCAAAATTTACCACTGTTTCACTTTTAATGTATTTTTCCAGTGAGACAGTGCTATTCCAACATGCTGACCTCTGGGTAGAGGCTCAGTTCTCATTTCCAATATTTTCATTCTCATGCAAGGGGTTTTGTAGAAGGCAGTGATTTTGCGTGAGGACATTTCTAGTGCTACTTTCATGCTGCCTCTTTAGTTTGCTTTTTAGCTGGTTTGCCTGCAAACTAGACAGTTTCTTGCTGTGAGACTCAGTGGCCTGACTGTTGCCAACATGCCTCACGTACTGCCTGCTGAGTCGGAACATGAGAGGGTTCCATTTTTTAAAGATTTCCTGCCTTGCCATGATAAGTCATGTCCACAGAGATGCTGCAAACACAACCAGCGCTTCAGGCTGGGCTTCCCTGTGACACCCCCACAATTCCTCGCACCAACTGCTTTGAGTCTTTCCTCCCAGGACCATCACATTTACCACAAGCAGATGCTGACAAGGAGGTTTGTCTGTAAATGCTACTCCATATATAGTTATCTTAACCCGGAGATGAGTAATACAATGCTATTTGGCCAAAAAGATCCAGTAGTACCAAAATGCAAGTACCAGAGTGGAGAGAGTAGAAATCTCTTTTACAACTCTAGCTTCTATAAATTGAGATGAAAAAAGACTTATTTTAGTCACACTCCCAAGGAGGTCACAGTGTGTGTATTTGTATCTATTAGTTTGTATCTCTCTGCTAATAACTTCTGACCTCATTAGTTGATTTCAGCCAAATTTGACTGAAGGGTACCTTTACCCTTCATTCTCTAAAACAATTAAATCTGCATTTTATTAATAATTAATTAATATAATTAGGTGAAATTAATGAAATAATGAATCTGTAAGTTTTATGAAATGATATAACCACACAAAGAAAAAAAACCCATGCAAGTGTTCCCCACATAAGAAAGAAAAATTGTGATTTAACTATGCATATTCTTTACATGCCTTAGACACTGACAAATCTACATGAGAGATATAGTTTATAAATTATAAAGGGGTTTTTTAAATGTAATTAAGGCAAGATAAAAACTGGTGGGAAAACACGTTATTTTAGTTGCAGGAGTGTTGTTTAAATATTGTCCTCTTCATTTCAGTGCACTTTCCAGGTTTATCTACATGAGGGAGTTGTGGACTGCTTGGACAAGTTAACATATTAGTGATGATACACAGCTGCTAATGATGTAGAAGAGACAAGTGCCACCATCAGTGCATGTAAAACCTAATTGCCGATACAGCTGAAGGACTGCTATATTACGTCCGCAGTCTTCAGTCCACCTTAGAGCATCTGAAAAAGGATTCATGTGGTCTGGTTGCCTAACAGAGAGTAGATGCAGTGACATGGGATATCTTTTTCAGTGCTTTTATACATGTATTCCCACTGACCATAACTAACTGACACAAAATCAAAGGGGTTTCATTTATGTCAAAGACTTTTTGTCTACTCGGGCTGTTAAACCGTGCCTAATGTAAATGTAACTTCACTCTTCTTTTAACACAACGCCATTCTCTAGAAAAGGCTGCTTTTCTGCTAGTATTTACAACCAATAATAATCCTCAGTAACTCATCTCATATAAAACCAGACTGAGAATGGAACATATTTAATACAAAAAACCTGTCCTTGCACCTCAAAGAACATTTGGTGATGAGATGCCTACCGTCTATTTTGAAGAATGAGACTTGGTGAAAACAGCTACAAACATAGACAACGTATTTCATGCCTGCATAGCTGCTGAATGTGCTTTGATTTTCCATTCCTTGCCTCAGAATAACATACTGGAGTTTAACCTTCATCATATGATTATGCCTGTACTTCTCATGGTAATTAAGTGACCTTCCAGTACAGTGAACAAAACTTTCAGGCTGAGAGATTAGTTCTGAGAGGTGTGAACTGTTCTGTTCATCCCAATCGATGTTAACTCTGAAACCTTAAGATAGCTTACACTTCAGTCTCATTAACTATTTAACTGCTGAACACTTTGAATGAAAAATCTTGCTAATGCAATTAAGCCCCAAACCTAGCTTCTCCCAAATAACTGAGTATCCCAGACCCACCAGTTCCCTCTTATCTACAGCACCTATAATGCAATAGTTTGCTACCAGGACAGGAATCTACATCATGCTGAAGACCAAGACCAAAAATGTGGGAAAAACACATATTAAATTAAATTTCAGTGTAAAATAAATAAAACAGGGACTTCTGTCCTGATGTTATTATTCATGCTCATACTTCATTCAGGAAATACCTTTCTTAAACATAAAGGAAGCTGTTGCAGAATTTCCAGGCTCACTCCATGGGAAGCCAGATACACCGCAGCACAATGTGCTCTGGCTGGAAAAAGCATAGAGAGCCCTGATCTTAGCCAAGCAGATTAGCACCAAGATAGAGCCAAATCACTTTTACACTTAATTCCTGTTTGAAGCTATTCAGAAAAGTAAGAAGGTGACTTTGTTCCCCATATTTCTGGTTCTGAGCATGTGTAACTCTTGGAAATACTCAGCACTTCATAGCAGTAGTCCTTCTGTTACTTTTTATGCCTCGTGTAAAAGGGCTTGTCTCCACTTGTGAGTTATGCCAAGGTAAAGTCGAAGAGGAATGTGAACCATCTGAAATAGCTCCTCATGTAACACTTTTCCACTGCAGATTAAACAACATTCAAAGCTATTTCTCAGCCGCACTGCCATGTCCTCCTCTCTTACCCATATGAAGCCTGAGCCACCCAAGTGCTGAGTGCCCCAGGACCAAATGCCTGGGACACAGTCTGAAATGTTTGGAGGTGCTCAGCCCACCACCATCCCAGCCAGGAATTCAGGGGGTGTTTGCAGAGAAAGGACTTGACACTAACCACCCAAACATTCCTTCTAGGTTGAGAAGAGTGTGGTACTTATGGCTATGATAAGGTCAGGTTTAGCCAGTTCTCAGGTGGAAAGAACTGGACAGAATGAGCTTGCTGAAATCTAAGCCCTGGCTTATGAAATTTCTGCTGGCGCTGCTGGAGCTAGTCAGCATTATATAGTTCCTGGATCACCAGGGACTTTATGATCTGTCTTAGTCTATTTGTGTGCTAACAGTAACTCTGGCTGCTAGTTCCACGAGTTCTGCCCTTTGCAGGGAACAGTAAAATGTGCCTGAAAATCAGTATGTAAAATACATTATAAGGGAAGGGAATAAAGGAGGGCCATACAAAAAAGTGACAAAAGGCCATAGGAGATTAATAAAACTTAACTGGTTTCCAAATAGAAAGTAATAAAATTATTAAAATAAAGCTTAACTGAAATGAGTTTTAAAAAAAAAATTCATATTTCAGATCTGTTGGAAGGTTGTATTTGCTGAAAACTCTGTAGCTTGTTACTTTCTTGTTATTTTCACACTTTCAGGTTTCCATCTCTTTACATCAATCTGGTGAAAGGTTATTAAACCCTTATTTGAATTTTTGTATCTCTTTCTGCCTAAATCTTTACAGTTACTCACATAAAAGTAATTTTTAAAAATCCATATATAAAAGCTAGAATAGTAGCCCAAGTTTTAGCAATGTATGTTGATTTTATCAAGCTTTGCTAAGCAAATGATTGGGAATTAAAGTATTATTTCTCCCCTGAATATTTAGATGAAGTGAGTATATTTCATGGCTTCTGTGGAAGAAACAAGACTCTACTGACACTCCAGCCTGAGAAGTCTGCTTTGCACCTGGGCTTTTTTGGAGATAAGTTGTTTTAATTAACTATTCCCATATAACACAGCTGCCTGTCAAACTTTGTTCTTTTCAAGTTTTCTTCATCAAATCTCAACAAAACAGTTATTTCATCATCCTGTATGTCCATATTTGTTGTATTGCGCTCATAGTGAGTAAATGCATTGTTGGGTTTGGGGAAATATCAGTCTAGCCACTCTTTATTATCTGAATGAGATACATCAGTTCAGCACAGGTAACTTGTTTTCATCTACACATTTTGTAATGAGGAATTGTTTGAGGAAATTTGGCTTGTTTGCAGTAACGAGGTTGGCTTGGGCAAAGGTGTCAGGTTTTTGTTGATTTATTTTTTCAACCACTGCATGATTTAGTACTTCACTTGCTGAATGTGCCAAAGTACGTGGGTGTTACTGAGATTAAGATTCCATGGAACTGTTCTTCCATTAAAGAGTAATTCCTTTTTTTCTTCAACTTTACTAAAATCTTAGCAATGTCAAGAGTGACTCACTCAGACTTTGCCATTTGTCTAGCAGCAATGTAATGATGTTGCAATATGGAAAAATTCATATTCCTTGGCATACTCTAACAACTCATGAAAAGTCATCCAAGTTCCATTATCTAAAGCCAGTCAGTTGGGATGGTAAATTGGGTGAGATGCCAACTAATTGGGGTGGTCACTGCAGCAATTTCCAGCAGCTTGTCTGATTTCCAAGAATCTATAGAGTTTTCAGTGTTAACAAGATCCATGGTTCTTGGTGACAAGGCCTATCTCTGCTTTTCTTCACAGTCATTCGGGAACTCTGTGGATNTTTTTTTTTTTTTTTTTTGTCACTTGGGCTGCTATTCTAACAGGTTTCAAAATTACTATTTGTCATGTTTGGCCACTATATCAAACAGCCTTTGCTTGTTCCATAATAGCTTCATAGCATTCCAGCTCTAGACAGTCTGAAAATATGACATGGCTACCTTTACGTGTGACATTATCTAGTGTCTTCAACAAATTAGTTACAGGGTTCTTCAGAGGCAAATAGACTGTCCTTCCAAAAGGACATACATGAGCATAGGGTTTTGCGAATTTCTCACAAGTTGTCTAATATTTCATCACAGATTCTTTTTAGCATTTGCTCTTAATCTGGCATAGAAGTAGCCTGGTTGATGCCGGCTGTCATTTCTAAATTGCTATGAGGTCAAGATTCTCGTGTTCTCTGTCCTGTAAGACTGTTCTGGATAGAAAGTCTACTAACTACATATTGATCATTTTCTCATAGTTTTCATCTAAAATATAACACTGAAGCTTCAACAGCAAGCACCAGAGATGTCTGAAAGCTGTCAGCAGAACAGTGTAGAATGCTGTGCAGTGGCCATTTTCCACACAGAGTTTCCTAGCTTTGAAAAACAGATTAAAATTTTCCCCATTTAAGAGCAATTGGAAGTAATCCCTTTTCACATCATATATATTTGCATGGTTCTGCTATTTGGTGTAACTGTCACAAATTTAGATGATGACAATTTTTACCAGAATGCTTTGATTTTTTAAATATCCTGTGTGCACTTAAATTACCAGATGATATTACTTCTTAGGGTTTTTTTAAGACAGATTTTCAAAAAAGTGGAACTAAAGATCTTAAATGAAATGGTTACATCTTCCAGAAGTGTTCAATATTGAACCTGGTTTAAAAAAAAAACTGATGTGGGTTTTATTGGTAAACTGTGCTTTCAGCTAAACATATTTTTCTGTGGTAGCATCACTTGTATTTGAAATGCTGTATTGCTAAAAATTAATACAATGCTGTTATGGGTTGGTGTGGTGCGGTTTGGGGGGGTGGGGG